>ML822011.1:216071-252848 GCA_009831015.1 Picea engelmannii | reverse complement strand
GCCATCTTTCAGTTCTCGTTCTTCACCTCAAACAAGTTTTTAAGTGCATCCCACATCTCCTTGGCAGTATTTTTCTCATCCAAGTGTGGGATAAGGTGATCCTTCACCCCATCCAGAATAATCCTTTGAGCCTTGGATTCCTTGACCTCATGCAAGTCCAAAGCAATGAGATCTGTTGTGGGAGTTGCCACAACAAAGTTGACATAGTTATAAATTTTCTTCTCCTTGAGAATAGTTGACAATCAGACCTTCCACTGTAAATAGTTGGAAAATCCATCTAACCGATCCTCATATCTAATGCTCGCAACCATATTCCTTGTCACAACTCAAGGAAAACAATCACACCTTTTTGCCCAAAAATCACACTGCCCACTTTCACTCAAAGACAAAGCTCTGATACCATGTAGATTTTTAATGAAAAAAATCAGCAAACTGAAATTTCTGTCAAACACTTAGAAACCTAGAGATAATTGTCTTCATAAACTTACGAATCATCCCAAACTCATATTCATAAATTACCATAAGAAGAAATACACATTGCTAAGAAAAAATGCAGCAAAAATAAACACAATAGACATCAACCCATAAAACTCAGAAATTTAGGCAAAAGCCAGGGAAAACCCCAATGTGGGGAAACCCAACGAGAGAGAGAGAGATATTAATATTGAGCTTCAGGAAATTTCATAACAACAGTAAAATCACAATTTCCAGCTAAGAAAAATCCACTTATGGCACACTAAAATAGTCCCAAAATATTCATCGATTTATGTGCCAAATCTGTACTATTGTATGGCTTGTTATGTACCTAAAAATCCATGTCAATAGTCAGTTGTACAGACTATTATGTACGGCCCAGAAACAACAACCAAAATTACGAAATATGCCTAAAAAAACATGCCCAAACTGCCTTAATTTACGTGCACACTCTCACTTGTTGTACAGACTCTATGGATTCGTACAATACAGCCTCCCACAACAAAAAAATTACCCAACAATGAAAAAAATATCTCCCTATGGATTTGTGCCCACTTTTTCTTGGGAAATGTGCCCACAATGCTGCCCTAAATTTTCTCTCTCAAGCCTACTCAAAAATCTCTCTCAATCTTCTCCCAATATATCTTGCACACTACCCAATGCATTCTTTTATAAATCTGAAAATGACATTTTCCCTCCAAAGTGTCTTTTCACCTTCTCCAACCCTAAATCCGAAGGCCAAGATTAGATCTTTCCTTTTTCAAGATCAAGGGTCATGATCCATTCCCTCCAAAATGAATCACTTGAAATATTAAAGTGATTTCACTTTATTACATAAGTGCTTTATGAAATAAAGTCACTTCAAAATTAGAAGGTACACTTTATTAAAAAGTCACTTTAATAAAAGAACCACTTTACAACTTTATAAAAACCTATTACAAAGTTAAGTGATTGGTAGTGTAAATATAACGTAACATCCGCATACAAGACAAAACATGTGGAGTACCTATTGAGCTAAAAAGCTAACACTTGTCAAAATTAGGGAGTACTAATATGGGTGCATAAATGAGGAGATTTTTAAGTTCCTAAAATCTATTTTTGTGAAGGGTTGTCCAGAGGAACTTAACTCCCTCACCTACAACTTTGACAAAGGGCCCACAATATTTGATAAATCTTCAACAAACCTTCGATAGTAGTTATCCAAACCTAGAAAATGTATCATCTCAATTACATTATTTAGAGTTGTCCTATTAGATATGGCTTCTACCTTATTGGGGTCCACCTTGAGTCCTTCTTAAGACATTATATGCCCAAGATACTAAATTTCCTTATTGATGAATTCACACACACTTAGATTAGCATAAATTTTGTGCTCCTACAACTTCTACAACTTATACAACACTAAGTGAAGATGTTCATGTTAATTTTTATAATAGACCATAATGTCATCAATGATTAATAGCACAAACTTGTTGAGATATTTTTGAAATACTTCATCAATATCAGGTGTGTGGAAATTTTTTCATCCAAAAGGTAAGACCAAGAACTTATAATACACAAATAAAGTTCTGAAAGCAATATTTAGTATGTCAAACTCTTAGAATCTAATTTGTTGATAACCAAACACTACGACCAATATGAATAGTGTTGTTCCCCCAAAACTACCCACTAAATTTATCTAACTTAGGGAATTTCATTGGGTACTCCCTATCAAAATTTTAGCAAAGTACTTTATCACTATTAACTTGATTTGTTACTAACATAGGAAAACTACTATTTTTCTAATGAAATATCCATCCTAACTCAACAAGTAGTTGTGATAATTAAAGGTCTTGTGCTTTTTCACTCTTGTTTGAAGATGCCAAATTTTGAGTCACTCTAGGTACCAATGTAAATTATCACTTATATGACTATATATGATGGTATCAGACCATTGTCCATCAAAGTACTGCCCCTCAAAATGAAATAATTTACAACCTCGGTTTCTCCCCCGATAGAAACTTTCCGATAACACTATCAGAAAGTGTTCTATTGGATTCTTTACCATCGTAAGAGTTTTTCACCTTACATACTCAACTCTAATGGATTCCTTCCAATAGAATTGAATCAGATAGCATACCAAACCCATTATTCCTTAAATTTGTCGCCTTATGCATATGTGTCACACTGCAATTGGTCTTAAGGAACTATTCGGAGAGATAAGAAATGGATATATGGGAGTGTGTCCCTCATTTAATAACTAATTGTATGTGGTAGAAAACAAATTAAATCCAATATTATCCATGCACTTAGACTTCTCTTTGGGTAACAATTTCTCCTTATAAGCATGAATTTTGAGAGGAATATTCCCTTGATGCCTTTTTCTTTGAAATAAGAAAATAGCATAACACTTACTCTCCGATGGTGACCCTTTCCGATAGGACCATCGGAAGGTTTGTTGTTGATTTATATTTTTAACTTAACTCTCCTCTTCGATGAGTTCCCTTTTTGATAACATGTCAATAAACAATCTTGGAATGAATTATAACATCTCTTCTCTGGTGCATTTTCCAAAAAAAAATGGGAATATTTCATTGATACCTATCCATCGGAGTGAAGAATAACCATGCACAACGCCCTCTCTAATGGTAACTCTTTTGACAACATTATCAAAGAGTTTTTCATGACTAATCTTCTGATCGCTAAGCATCTGTTGCATGAACCATAGGAAATCTATACATCTGAAAGAATTCATGAAGATGTTGTTTTCACCTGCAAATGAATTGTCTCCCATATAACATTAATTACAAATGGTTAGGGTAATTTACATATACATAAACCTTTTCAAACCTAACTAACTCATTATTCTCCTTTGTAAACTTGTGACAAACTCTACTATGTGCACCATGAGGGAAAGTTAACTTCAAACCTCGACCAACTCCCGAAACAACTGGTATGTGAGTAATATAATTATGAATTCTTATTGTTATATTGTTTTGGTAAACTTATGTAATTTTTCGTTTACTGCAGAACACAACATTAACACAATGTCACGGCCACAAAATAGCAAGGGGAAAAACCCATTAGAAAATGTATTTACTCCTATTGTTAACCCAAGTGGCATTTTATATACATACACTAGTTACCATAATTGGTTATCCCACTCTCCTTGATACGACAAAATCTACAAGATATTCAACACCAGATATTTCCCACCTGAGGAGGAGAGCCTGGAAATTTATCAGAACATTAAAAAAAAATGTATTCACCTCTTGTATTTTCATCTGATGTTGTTCCCCTACAATGATGTAGAAATATGGTGCCTCAAACATCTTGATCAATGAACTACTACAATTGTGAGAAAATCAAATATTCATATAGCATCCCTAAGACCGGAGGACATAAGATTATGATACCACCTCCTAGAGCCTACAATATCCCTAAATGAGCCATTTTTTAGGAACTTCAACAAGGAACACAAATATTTTGAAGTGATAATGGAATATTGGTGGTGCGAGGAGGAAATAAAATTCAAGCAAGGAGAACGTTTAATCCCTATACAGAAATTCAAAAGGCCCTACATGATGCGAAATACTATGATATGCATACTTTATGGGGAAGAGAAGAGAATTCATTTTTATATGGAATGGATACCGATGGATTACATTATAGTAAAGATAGGGAAAATATTCAATTGGGTGGACATATTGAACTTCAACATTTTCCAGAATGTCAAGAATTCCCTAGGTATGAAAAATACTAGTTTCTACATGTTTTCATATCT
This sequence comes from Picea engelmannii, assembly GCA_009831015.1. Lineage (NCBI taxonomy): Eukaryota > Viridiplantae > Streptophyta > Pinopsida > Pinales > Pinaceae > Picea > Picea engelmannii. The sequence continues at coordinate 248,611 of ML822011.1, read as the reverse complement.
CATTGATGTTGTATGATCTATTATACAATTCCATTCCTTTACATGGAGTTGTGACCAAAATAATCCACTTATGCATGTCTATTTTTCATAGCTATGGGAGGTAAATTATAAGAAACACATTTATGACATATTTGACTATTTCATCACTCACCTACACATTATAATTTTTGGTTATCTAACATTTAGAATATCAAAGGAATCCATGGCCATGTTAAAATATAATGCAAACTTGTACATGGGAAATACATACATCATATTTTATGGGAACTTCAAATATTACCAAATGATAGGAACTGCATAACATCTTTCCTTTCAGGTAGTAGTAAGAAAATATGGCCCATATTCCCTATAAACATAGGACGGTATACATTACAAAATGCCCCTCATGCTAGAAAAGAATTTGAGGCCCTGCAAGAGATTTGTTTGTGTACTAAAGAACCTAGAGAACATGACCCTAAAAACATAACACTCAATCATGTCAAATATGTAGGCCTCACTCACCCTAAAATCCATGTAGTGAACTATAAGAAGGATACCTTCAAGGAGGTATTATTCTTTGAAGAATTACTACAAAGGTTTCCAAATGATGTGTCCTAAGAAAATTTGTTAATGGAAGAATAAGAAAAGAGAAAAAAAATCATGAAAAGTTCCAATTGGTTCTGGATAAGGACCATTAAAATATAGAGGTGAATTAACAAGAGGAAAGAAGAATAGAAGAGGGTGACAACAAAATGAAATGATAGAATAAGAGGAATATCAGAGAAGACGAGCAAAGAAAGAAAAAGAGAAGAAAAATAGCCAAGATGACATCAAAGGAAATGTGAAAGATGAATTCAAGAAGCGTTTCAAGGTGGAAAAGAAGAATAAAAATGAATAAGAATCGAAGAAGCTTGTTGATGAGAGGAAGAAAAATTTCATCAAGATGCACTACAAAAGAAAAAGGTTGAAGCGGAGAGACTAAGACTAGAAACAAAAGTAAAGGAAAAAAAAAAGAAGGAAGGGGAAGAACAACAAAAGGTTGTTGAAGTTGAAGACAAAAGGAAAGAAAATGAAGAAGCAAAAAAAGAAAGACAAAAAAAAATGGGCGAGGTCTAGAGAAATCCGGAAACTTCGAGTGTGGGAATAGTTGACATCCCCCCCGTGAATATACCCCTATGATGGCCATAACATGTAGTTTATCCTTCTCCTCACATGTTCTAAAATTAGATGATGTTGTAGTGGTATTAGGGGAATACTACTACATTGACAAAACTAAAGAGATAGAGAAAAGGAAAATGAAAATGGAAAGAGGGAAAATGACTCTCAGCTAGGGATCAACTAAAATAACTATTGAACGGAGGAAGGGGACAAATCCCAAAGAAAATGGAATCCAAAACACCTATTCTCTTCATGCATTTGCAAGACAAAACACAATGTATGTGTATGATTTAGCTATTGCATTATACACAAAACATGAAAAAATAGTTAAACTAGAAGGAGTGTTGAATACACCCAGAGATGACTTCACTGGTGAATTTTAAAAGGAAGCCATAATTGCAAAGAATCTCCATAGAGAGGAAATGGAGAATGTTTTACAAGTAAAAAAATATTAAATGAGTGCAAAGTTTGAGAAGAGATTCCACACAGATTAGAATTTGAAGAAAGAATAATTAGACTCCTTCAAAATGGCACATTTTGAGGAGATAGAATAATTGAAGAATAAGTACACACAAGGGTTGACTAGCTTGCAGGAAGAAATCAAGGATACCAACAAGTTTATTGAATAGATGGAACACAAAATTAAGGGGCTGGAGAAAGATAAATAAACACTTGAAAAGACCATTGAATAAAATAAATCAAGAGCTATCATCCTAGAATACCTGAAGGCAGAAGCCACAATTATTAATGAGGAGCTAAAATCAAAGCAAAGGAAATGTTTTTGCATATTGAATGACATACAAAGGAACATAGATGATTAGAAAAGTATTAAATATCATATGGAGGAAATCATAGATAAATATAAAAAGGCTCAATATTATTTTGATAAGATTGTATATTGGCAGAGTGTGTACAAGAACCCACTGGATACCTTGCCACTCTATACCACTAGACAAAAAATAAAATATCAAGTCATGTTTGATACATGGAATTCCATGCTAAAAGACATCCAAGGCATTCAATAGATAGTGAAAAAGGTATACAAAAGGTTATGGAATGCTTCTAATGAACTCCCATAGGAATTCAAAATGTAAACCATTCTCAATATTGATGATGCATCCCTAGGAGAACTGAGAATAGAAGAGGCAGATGAAAAGAGGGAAGCCATTCAATAGGTTATTGAGCATCTTACAAAAGGAAATAAAGAATTCCTAAATGAATAATTGATAAATCCTATAAGGATAGTCACATTGGCCCATAATTTCATCAATAATATAGAGAAGGAATTAAAGATAGAAGTCACAACCAAAATTTTTGATGGAAAATTAGACTTGGAGAAAATGCAGTTGAGCAAGCTAGAAAATATCATGGAAAATTATGCACTATGGAACAAATACAAAGATAAAATGGAATCACAAAGGGTCTCATGATTGTCTTAATTTTTTTCACTTATACTTATTATTTTTTCTTTTCTCACTTGTACCAATTCAAATGTAGAATATGAAGCACTAAGCCCAAACTATCCTCTGGCAGCATGACCGTTTCGAAATGTAAACAATCCCTCTTGTTTTATAAAAGAGGGAACTGCGACTAAGAAAGATCTTTTGATCTATTGTATATTGAGACAATAATTTTACTCTATGAATTAATAGAGAAGGATTGTTAGGTACCATATCTATTATAATAGTAGAAAACAAAAATATTGTAGAAAATAAAAGTGGAACAACAAAATGTAGAGAACCACATCACCAAAATAATACCTTTATTGATAGGAAGCAATGTTCACTTACCTCTTTGACGGGGAAACCTACAACAAAGAAGTGCTTTATTACAATAATTCTCAAGACAAAGCTTCTGCATGCCTCCTACTCTTATTTATACTAATTCTATCTTCTAAAGAACATTCTAGAGGAAGATCTTTCTAGAAGCGAAAGATTATATTAGGTCTTCTTACATTTACTTGTTCATATTGATTAAATAGGCCTTATTAACTAATGTTGGCCTTTATTACATGGAAAATATTTTATTATACCTATGGGAGGGGTTAGGGAGGTTGGGTCCCTAAAAAAGAGACATATATAGAGATTTATGATCCAGATATGTGTATATGATTTTTCTTTGTGCATCTGTCCACTGCATGAATGTACTAAGAACATTTTAAATGAACTTCATCTTTACTCTACTCTCTATATTTATATTGTTATGAATTTCGTTATGAGTACAGTAACAATGTCATGGACATGATAAGAAATTAATTATTCTTATGCTTATTTCATTGTTATATTAATCCATCACTTGCATATATAAACTTGTTCTTTTGCAAGTAATGATATTTTTCACTTTACTCATTCTCGTTAGGTTGCTCCTAATCAGGATAGGTTAGATTAGTATAGGGTGCATTTAGGATAATTTTAGATAACATTATTTAGATTTAATTTCATATTTTAATTCATTTGGGAACATTATGTTCTCATATTCATATTAGAAAATAATTTAGAGTCAAAACTAGGCCCACATACTAGTCAAAAATGTTATACCAAACGAGAGTAGGTCTAATTGGGACCTGCCATCAATAATTTTGCCTTACCTTCTTTACAGAACATTCAGACTCGTCAACATAAATGACACTACAAGGAGGGCCATCAAACTGAATGGCTGCTAAAAAATTGCAAGATCCTACATGTTCTATTATGTTGATAAATATTATTCAAAAATATGATTCTCACCATACTGAACCTAAGAAAAGTTTATTTCCTTGGCCATACTCTATTAATACCTCATTCAAAGACTCTACTCAACGAGGTCTTTCTTTCTTCGAACCTATATCTCCAACATCTCACAAAATATCTGACACGGAGCTGGAATGAATAGTGAAGGAAACATATGAACGTGTACTAACTCACCATTGGAGTAGGAAAATATACCAACCCCCTATAGAATTTTCAATACTCATAGGCCATAGAAATCCCATGTGGGAATAAATGGCTCTTGATATTCCCCTAACCCACAACGGGAACCCAACCGTCGGGACACCCAATTACCACTTATCATGAGTCTTACAAGGAGTATCAGAACCCTCATACTTCGACCTGAAAATGTTAGGGATCTAACCTCCCTAACCCCTCACATAGGTAGAATAATATGGTTTCCATTAATAAAGGATAATATTAATAAGGAAGAATAAGTCAAATGTAATAAGACCTAATAGAAGCTTCCTCTTTTAGAATATCTTCATCTAGATTGTTCTTTTGGTAGATAGATTTAGTATAAATAGGAGTCGAGGGCATGATAAGTTTTTTTCTTGAGAATTATTGTAATAGAGCGCTACTTTGTTGGAGGTTACCCCCTCGAAGAGGAAATTAAACATTGTTTCCTATCATTAAAGGTATTATTTTAGTGTTCTGGTTTCACCTATTGTGTTGTTCCATTGTTATTCTCTGCAATATTTCTATTTTTGGATATTATGATAGACTCGGTACATTACAAGTGGTATTAGAGCACTTTCCTTGGTAGAAAATTGTGGGTTAATTTTTTCCAAGGTAGAGACATAGTCTAACATAGTAAAGTTACAAATATGTGTCGTTCAATGCATAAATCCACAGTCATGGAAGAATACACACGGGAACTAAAAGTGGTACTTAAGCGCACATTGTTGGCCACCCTTGTAACCCAAGTTGGTATCCCTTTGAGTGGTATTGCATCATAAAATAGATGTATACAGATATTTATAGATATCTTTAAGCCTTTCATAGATAAACCAATCGACCACTTGACTTCTATAGTGCCACCAAGAAAAATTATCAGGAAGATACTCTCTAGTACCTAGGTAGTTGGGTAGTACGGCTAAGGGAATGACCTAGCCTCTTTAGTTGGTGCCCTCAGATATTGAGTCGAGTACTATTGTTGGACCCCAAACGTATATCAAAGAGATATAGCACAGGGAAAACCCTTTTCTATAGAAAACTTGAATACTCTAACCCTTGGGAGGGAAACATAAACATAATAGATAAGATCTATTGATGTGCAACTTTGCCTCCTCCATTCTAGTTGCGAAATTACTACACATTTTTTCCTATTAAGAATTTGGGCCTTTCAACACTGTAGTATTCTTCAGATCAGAGTATAAATCTGTAGGAGTAAAAATTATCGATCCTACTTGCACCATTATTTAATCCATATCCCATTTAATTCCTTGATTTTCCTTGATCATAGTCATACCTATCATTTTTGAACAATTGTTTTTTCCCCAGAACTGCCCCCCTTCTGCCCCCCTTATTTGGGACTTACCCCATTGGATTCCCCTCGTCACCCTGATCATCATGATACCCTTTACCCATAACCCATTTTCTATGTGGTCCCACCTTCCCCTTTACAATTCCCCCATTCATCATGGTCCACACCTATATCCAAGACCCTGAAGCCCACCTCAATACCTTGTCATATGATTTCGTAGAGGCCCAAAAGGAAGTGAGGAAACTCAGTCCCAATATTACCACCATCAATAAAAAAATGCATTCCACCATTGATGCAAAAATGGAAACCCTGGAACAATACCTCTCTACCTAGATTGAATCCTTCGGTGGCCAGATCTGTACCAAGGTAAATATTACTAGAGACCTTATCTCCTCTTACCCACCTTTACACCCCAAAGGTGAAACTTCCTCTAATTCGCATACATTTCATCCCCATAACTTTCAGCGTGACCTATGCCTTCCATGAGTGGATGTGAACAAATTTGATGTCTCGGATCCCACTGGTTATGTAACTCAAATGGAACATCGTTTCTCTTTGCACAAAATTACGGATGAGTTGGCCAAACTATGTATGGTGTTCTATATCTAAATCAAGAACTATGGAAATGGTGGCAATGGAGAAAAAATTATTTCCAAGTGTATGTGGCTTGGACAAAAAAATTTGCAGAGATTTATGAACACTTTGACATTGACACCCACCATTTAGGTTTTTTGACAAAGTTGAAACAATATCGCACAACGAAATATTGTATAGCTTCTTTTGAGTGATCACCTTTCCTCACTGAGGGCATGTCTGATGATTTTTTCTGAGCATTATTTATTAGTGGCCTCAAGGACGAGATTTGTGCCCACATCCTCATGGCTCATCCCCAGAGTTGGGTGGAAGCTACTAAAAGAGCTAAGGAAGAACAAAAATTTATTTCTTCTCAATCTTGAAAGCCCTCCTTTATTCCTTGCCCTAAGGAAATCACTCTTCTTCCTCCTTCCACTCCACTAAAGATCCATAAATTGACCCAGGTAGAAATAGTTGAACACCAACTCAAGGGCCTTTGTTATAATTGTGATGAAAAATATTTTCCTAGGCACAAGTGTAAGGAACAAAATATTTTTATGGACATCTCTAAGGATGTTTCTAAAGAATAGGTCAAGGCTCCCCCTATGGTCCAGTCACCGGAATCCATTGACATGAATCCACCCTCATACCCCCAAAAATTTGAGCATCTCATTTCCCCGAATGCTCTCGCTGGATTCTCGGCACCCCAAACACTCAAGCTAATTGGTTACATTAAGCATCAGAAGGTCATCATCCTCGTTAACAGTGGAAACACACATAATTTTATTCATCGCTACACTGCCCAAGAAAATAATTTCTATATCTGAGCAGTCGACAACTTTCAAATCATGATTTCCAATGGAGGGTCCATGAAATGTTGGGGGTGTTGTGAAAATTTGCATCTCCAAATTGGTTAGTACCACGTGAAATCTCATATTCTTTCCATCGCCATGGGTGGTTGTGACATTGTGCTAGATTTCAAATGGTTAAGGACCCTGGGCCCCATTCTCATGGATTTTAAGGAATTAACCATGCAATTCAACTAAGAGGGACAACAATATAAGTTCCAAGGAATCACAGCAGGTTCCCTTGAGATTATCAGTTCCCATTGCATGGAAAAGATAATAATAAAATGTCATTATGACATTATTACACAACTCCATTTCATTCATGCAATTGAGACACCCTCTATGCCTCCTGGCCTCCAATCCATCCTCTCCAAACATCAAGTTGTTGTTTCCACTCCCTAAGGAATTCCTCCTTCCTGTGGTGTTCATGGTCATTCCATTCTCCTCATCCCCGACAACCTTCCTCCCAATTTTTGTCCCTATCATCATCCCCTTGCCTAGAAAAATTAAATTGAGAAAATTGTTCAAGAATTTATCGTTGAAAGCATTATTCATCCTAGTATTAGCCCTTATTATTCTCCTATGGTCATGGTACTCAAGAAAGAAGTATCTTGGCGCATGCTTCCTAACTTTCATGTCCTCAACAAACTCACCATAAAAGATCAATTCCCCATTCATGTCATTGATGATCTCTTGGATGAGTTAAGTGGTGCCCATTTCTTTACTAAACTTGATCTTTTTTCTCACTACCACTAGATATGTATGAAACATGTAGACACTCCTAAGACTGTATTTCAAACTCATGAGGGCCACTATGAGTTCTTGGTCATGTCCTTTGGTTTTTCTAATGCTCCCTCCACTTTCCAAAGCCTCATGAATCATGTCTTCCGTCCTTTTCTCCATCATTTTGTCTTAGTTTTCTTTGATGTTATTCTCATATATTTTAAAACCTCGAAACCCCATATTGCTCATGTGGATCGATTTCTTCATCTACTCTCTCAGCACCAAATTTTCCTCAAACAATCTAAATGTGTTTTTGGAGACTTGGAATTCGAGTACTTGGGTCATATTGTTAGCAAGGTGGGTGTTAGGGTGGATCCTAAAAAGATTTAAGCTATGTAGGATTGGCCTTGCCCTAAGAATATAAAAATATTGTGTGGTTCTCTTGGTTTAATAGGATATTATCGCATGTTTATTAACAATTATGGAAATATTGTGGCGTCTCTCACTTCTCTCCTTAAAAATAATTATTTCACTTGGACTCCAAAAATTGATCATTCCTTTCAGTCCTTGAAGGAAGTTATGTGCACCACTCCTATCCTGGCCCTTCCTAACTTCACAAATACCTTTATCCTAGAATGTGATGCTTTTGAAAGAGGCATTGGAGCATTCCTTATGCAAGATGGTCACCCTTTTTCCTTTACTAGCAAACAACTGTCACAACAACATTTGGGCCAATCAATCTATGAAAAGGAAATGTTGGATATTTTTCATGCAATGGATCTTTGGTGCCTTTATATATTGGGGAAACGCTTCCAAATTAAGACAGATCATTAGAGCCTCAAGTATTTTCTGGAGAAACATCTTTCCTCCTTGGTGCAACAAAAATGGGTGACAAAGCTATTTGGATATGATTATGAGATCACTTACAAGAGAGGCAAAGACAATGTGGTTGTTGATGCTCTTTCAAGAAAATATGAAGATGAAGGGTCCCTTTTTTTTGTCTCCTTCATTGTTCCATATTGGCTCCAAGTTGTTCATCAGGAATGGCTACAAGATCCCAAAATTTTGTGTTTGATCCAACAATTGCAATCCAATTCTCCAACTTCCCCCGGGTACTCTTGGCATAATGATGAGATTCTCTACAAAGATCATTTGTATTTAAGTAAATAGTCAAAACTTAAATCAACAGTGCCTTTTGAGCTTCATGCTACACCCACAGCTGGTCACTTAGGGTTTACCAAACCTGTGACAAGGTCAAACGTTCATTTTTCTGAGATGGTATGAAACATGATGTTTGTACCTTTTGTAGGAATGTGATGTTTTTCAAAGAAACAAGTGAGAAATAGTCAATCCCCTGGCACACTAAAATCTCTTTCGATTCCACCCACTATTTGGAGGGACATATCTATGGATTTCATTATTGTCTTACCTAAATCGGGAAATAAATAAGTCATCATGGTGGTAGTTAATCGTCTTTCCAAGTATGCTCATTTATGTTCTCTTCAACACCCATTTACTACCTCTATTGTGGCTCAACTTTTCATGGATCACATATTCAATCTTCATTGCATGCCTCATTCTATTGTTTCTGACAAAGATCCCACTTTCGTGAGCAATTTTTGGCAAGAATTGTTTAGGCTACAGGGCACCCATTTGCATCTCAACACCACCTATCATCCCCAGACTGATGGTCAAACTGAAGTTGTGAACATGTGTTTGGAAACATATTTGAGTTGTTTTAGATATAAAATTCAAAATCAGTGGGCTCAATGGTTACCCCTAGTTGAATGGTGGTATAACACTTCTTACCATACAACTACTCGCATGTCTCCTTTTGAAGGAGTATATGGAAAAAATCCACATTCAATTTTCCCATACATTCCCGGTGTCTCAAAGGTCCAGGTGGTTGTCCAAACTATTATAGTTTGAGAGGATATTCTCCATACCCTCAAAGAGAAATTTGTCATGGATCATAATCGCATGAAGCAAAAAGGAGATCAAGGTTGCTCAGAACATCAATTTGTTGAAGGAGACTAGGTGTTTCTTCGACTACAAACTTATAAGAAGACTTCACTCAAGGCTGGCCATTTTCAGAAACTAGAACCCAAATTTATCATCCTTATACATTTCTCAAGCACATGGGATAGGTTTCCTATCAGTTAGCTTTTCCCAATCATTCTAAGATCCATCATATTTTTCATGTCTCCTGCTTAAACAAGGTGATTGGAACTAAGTTCCAAACTTAAACCAGTCTTCTCGAGTTGGATGAAGAAGGACCCATCTAGTTTCATCCAAAAGAAGTATTGTAATAGTGTGAGCATCATCTCCATCAAAGCACAATCAAGGAAGTGTTAGTACATTGGAAAGATACAACTCTAGTAGATGCCACCTGGGATCCAGCTACCATTCTGCAACAATTTCCTCATCTCAAGCCTTGAGGACAAGGATGTTTTTTAAGGTGGGGGGGTCATGTTATGGACCTAACCTCCCTAAACCCTCACATAGGTAGAATAATATATTTTCCATGTAATATATTCCAATATTAATAAGGTCTAGTAATAAGGAAGAACAAGTCAAATGTAAGAATACCTAATAGAAGCTTCTGCTTCTAGAAGATATTCCTCTAGATTGCTCTTTTGGTAGATACATTTAGTATAAATAGGATTCGAGGGCATGAGAAGTTGTTCTCTTGGGAATTATTATAATATAGAAATTCTCTATTGGAGGTTTCCCCCTCTAAGAGGCAAGTGAACATTGTTTCCTATCAATAAAGGTATTATTTTGGTGTTGTGGTTTCATCTATTGTGTTGTTCCACTATTATTCTGTACACTATTTATTTTTTCGACTATTATAATAGATTTGGTGCCTTAAAGAAAACTACATACTCTCTGGGGGTGTTTGACCTCCCATTCCTATAGAATCTCCACCTAGAACACCAAGAGGTGAATCTGAAGATGAGACTGAAAGAGAAGGAGAAGGAGGAGAAGGAATCCATGTCAATCCTCAAATAATGGTTGGAGTTAATGCTAACCAACCAAATCCAAACCAATAGAATAACCAACCTTGGTTGGTTCTTGATTTTGTTTCAATCCCTAGGGCTCTCCATGACATGCATAAACATCTTAAGAAGTTTTACCAAAATTTAACCCAAATAAAAAAAACTCTACTGAAGACCGCGTTAAAAAAATTATGCTTGTGGTCAAATTGATGAATGTGCAATATCAAGATGTCATACACAGGATTTTTCCTTACAAATTTGAGAACAAATCTTCAACCTAGTACTCTCTTTAGCCAAAGCTTCTATCACTAGTTCGAATGTTTTTAAAACCACTTTTAATAAGAAGTTTAGTGAAGATAAAAAACCATCAACCTTTGTTTTAAACCTTTCAAGGATTAAAATGGAATCAAAAGAAAAGGTTAAATATTCTGATCAAAGGTTCCTTACCCTAATGAAAAAATTCCCTAGTCTTCCAAACATGTTGAAGATGTCTCCATTGAATTTGACACCTCAACCCTCCCTATCTCAATGGAAATGTTTGTTGAAAGGGATCAGAAGAATACTCTATAGGCCACCTTTAAAGAATCCATTAAGGTTGAGAAGGATATGATTCATCTCAAAGGAAACCATCAGATTGAGTCTTCAAAAGATAAAAGTGCTACCAAAACCAAGGCTACTATGACCAAACTTCATGATGATAAGAAAGATCAAGAATCCATAGATATGGAAGAACTACAAATAATTCTAAATAAACTCTCCAATGAAATAATTGATATGAAAAATAATTTTGGATAAGGCTCTTAGAACCCTAAGAATTTTTTCATTTTTCAACCAAAAAAATAAAAGAGAACTCCACCTACTATGAAGACAACCCCTCCTTCAAAATTCATAAACATGGAATATTTTGTTCAAGCCCTCAAATCTTAGGAAAATTATACCCAAACTGAATCCCAAGAAGAAGAGGAAGGGGAAGTAGAATAGTAGGATTAATCTCAAAAGACTGATGAAACAAAAGAAAATGAATTCAATTATTTTTGGTATTTTTATTTTGGAAAGGGAGAAGAAAAAGAGGAAAATGTGGAAGAGATTCATATGTCCCAAAACGCAGTAACCACCAGGAGTGAAAGGAAGGATTCATCTTACAACCCTCCTTCCTCTTCCAAAACTATCAATATAACATCCAACACATAGAAGACACTCTTTGGTAATAAACATGTTACCTCTTCTACTCCATCTAAATTGGATTATTATTTTTTGGAATATTTGAAAATACTAAGGCTAATATATTTATTTTTGATCTCATGAAGTTAACCGAAATATAGGACAATTTTATCAAAAAATTGCATGTTACTACTTCTAACAACACTAAAGAAGCTAATATGGGGGGAAGTACAGGGAAAGGAAAAGTAGTCTACACCACTGATAAGATAGCTCCAAATAAATAGTTAGTTGTCAATGCATCTCTGACTAGCCAAAGGTCAAAATCCAATACCTTTGAAATTTTTAACTGGAATGTACACAACTACATGGTGGATTCAAGAGATTCTTCCAATGTAATTCCCCTTAAAGTTTGTGAAAATCTCAATGTCAAACATAAAGAATCTGATATCCAAATCATATGGTTAGATAGGTCAAGGTTCAAATTTATTGGGGAATTAAATAATGTCTTAATAATACTATCATCAAATCCCAAAGTGCACCAAATGATTGACATCATAGTAGTTGATATCTAAGATATTTTGTAATTCTTTCGAGAAGATATTTTTCTATTATGATCAATGGATATTTTTCTACTAATTGGTCACACTTATGGATGCCATACAATGGAAAACATATTAAAATTAGAGTAGATAGAGAAAGATACATGAATCATGTGGTAACTAAATTAAATTATCCCAATGAACCCATAATGTTCAATCATTCTATTTTTGGAAACTATTGTTATGATACCTTATTTAGGAATCACACTGCTGAAATCTCTTCTTATACAAAACCATCCACACAATTTGAAATCCTTCATTGCACTCAGATTGTTTAGCCTAACTGTGACATAGTAGACATGACTGACACTAACTCTGATGCACAACCTACCATAGTTTCTAGGGAAAAATTATATTTGTATCATAACTATACTAACCAAAAAAATTTAGAAAATAAAACAAACTCAGATTCCCAAACCAAATCTAAAGGTGACCCTAACATGTGGACTCTATTTTTTTATGGATCCAAGTCTATTGATGGTGCAGGTGTTGGATTCATATTTAATGAACCTAATGGAAATAAAAATTTGATTTCATGCATAATTGAGTTCCATTGCACAAATAACAGTGCTGAGTATGAAGCCCTTTTACAAGGATTGACAAAGGCGATATACATGAAAGAAAAGAATATGAAGGTATTCGGTGACTTATAATTTTTTATCAAATAGGTAAAATTCACCATTCATTTCCTTTCAATTCACCTCAAACATTACCAGTAGGAGGTATGGGACTTTATCAAAAGCTTTGATACATTTAACATCAGTCGTGTTCCTCGTCCATTAAATTATGATGTTGATTTATTAGATAATATTGCATCTAGATTAATTCCATCAAAAGGGATAATGCATCATACATTTTTTTTGGAATTATTGTACATGCCTTCAATTCCCGACAACATAACAATCTGGAGAGTCTTTTATGACGATCAACAATTAATAATTTTTGTACATCTTGAAGAAAATTTCAAAGATTCTATTATACATGAAGGCCAACATGACCAAAATGTAAATTATGATTTTTCTTACTCAATAGATAAAACAACGGGGAGTTAATCCACTCTAATGAATTACAATCCCCAAAAATGTGGTAAGGCTTGAAAATATTTATGATCTTCAAGACAAGTTCGATAAAGAGACAAACTGCAAAACAAACAATTCAACTATGTAGTTTGAAGTAATAAATATTGGAACAAGCAATATGCCACAAAACTTCAATCTTGGGAAGAATTGTTCACCAACTGAAAGACAAGCCTTCATTAAGATATTTAAGGAACATAAAGTTACCTGGACTTATGATGACCTAAAAAAATATGATACCAATATCATCTAGCACATAATCCCCATGAAACCTCAAACAAAGCCTTTTCAACAAAAAATGAGGAATATGCATCCAAGATTAGAACAACAAGTCTAGGATGAACTAAATAAGATCTTGGCAGCATGAACTTTTTTGCTATTTAGGAACACCTAGTGGATAGATTATCTTGTACCTATAAGGAAAAAGAATGGGGATATTAGACTGTGTCTTGATTTCAGAAATTTGAGCAAGGCTTAAAAAAAAGATAATTATCCTATGCCACCCATGGAGAAAATACTACAACATGTCTCTGGTTTTGAAATTATCTCATTATTAGATGGCTTTTACAGTTACAATCAATTTTTAGTTTCCCATGATGACCATTTGAAAAATTCCTTCCAAACAAAATGGGAACCTATGCCTATAGGAATATGCCTTTTGGACTAATAAATGCAAGGGAAACCTTACAAATATCCATGGACATTGCATTCATTGTACTAATTGGTGACTATGTAGTGGTATATCTTGATGATTTCACTGACTTCTCCAAAGAAAAAAGAGATCATATATCCCACTTGATAAATATATTTAACATATGTAGAAGGTATGGCATTTCACTCAATCCAAAGAAATTTGTTTTTGCAATCAATGAAGGAAACTTATTGGGATTTTTTGTATCCAAATATGGTATGATGATAGAGCCTAAAATAATTGAAGTTGTCTCAAATATTATGTTTCCCCACAAACAAATCCATGCAATCATTTCTTGGGAAAATAAATTTTGTAAGAAGGTTTGTTCCAAGTTTTTTTGAAACTGTCAAGACTCTTCAATATATGATAAAGAAGAATGAATATTAAAAATGGGGGGGCAAGGAGAAGGAATCATTCATAAAAATCAGGGAAGAGATATCCCAAGACCCTACTTTAATGAGCCCATATTTTCACAAATATTTCATACTTTACACCTTTGCTTCTAATATCACATTTGTAGCTGTACTCATAGATAAAAATGATGAAGGGAATGAATTATCAATCACCTTCATGAGTTTTGAGCTACAAGGAGCAGAAATGGATTATACAAAAGAAAATAAACAAGCATATGCAATTTTTAAAGGAGTCAAACATTTCATACCACACCTTCTCAAATCCAATACCAAATTGATAGTTCCATATCCTACTGTGGGAAACCTCTTGGTGCAGAGATATTTGGGGGAAAAAAGAGCTAATTGGATGACATCCTTACAGAGTATGATCTGGGCATAAGGATGACAAATATTGTGAAAGGAAAAGGACTCTGTAAGTTGGCAGTTGAATTAATAGAAGAGATAATTGATGAAGATGAGTTATATGAGTATCAAAGTCTGTTGGAGAAAGAAGTTTACTACATCCCTATTAACATCGATCCATGGTATTTTGAAATAAATAACTATTTGACTAATGGTTCAGCTCCATAGTTGTAACATACTGGACCCCCTTAAAGAAATTTCAAGGGAATGGGGTATTAAAATTTTTCATCCTTTAAACCTATCAAAATATCTCTTTGATAGTAGTATCATCTTCTACTCATCAAAATATTTCCAATGACTATGATTTTTCTCAAAACTGATCTCTTGATCAAAATTTGTGGCCTTCAAAAATTCTCAAGTTTCCATTGGCCAAAGTCCACCTCATTTCCACATGGATTTTCATCACTCATGCAATCTGATGCGGCATTGATGTGGTGTGTGCTACCTATCCCATCGATCCCTCCAAATCAACCGATCACTCCATTATATCTAACCATTCTTGAAGTTTAGTAATCTATGACTCTAATTATTTCAGAGTCTATATTAGCATAATGGTTAACTCCTTCCTTCTCTATCTTGTACTAGGGAATCAAGTGGTACCTGCAGAAACCTATGGATGAGATTAAGTCTTCTCCTTTATATGATCAATAACCTAGATAATCTCTTTGGAGTCTTACTTGAACTTTTTGGAGTGGCACGCCAAACCTTTCGGAGTTGTACTCTAAATTATCCAGAGTCAACTATGAAGCAGTCATCTAATTCTACCATGGAAACATCACCACCTGACATTTGAGACCCCCGTGTACCCACCACCTAAGAATATATTTCCATGTGTATCTTCCACTTGGTATGACAAATGGCACACATGTTCCCAAGAAACTCTGCCTTGAAGGGGCCACAAATTTGTGACACGTGACACAATATTTACTTGACGCGTGGTACCACCTATGTCGTGGTATGTGGTATAGGGTGGTGTTGAGCACTCAACACACCCTAAAAATTATATCTCAAATTTTAGTTTTTGGGTACCACTTGATCTTTTGCACTGTCTGATTTGTCTTCATTGTGAAAAATGTTGCCTTTTCTTATCATTTTTAGACTTTAATTAAGTCTTCCAAAGTTTGCTTTAATCCATGAAAACTCATAAATTAAAAGAAAAAGAGTTAATACTTAAATAAGGAATCAGTAGAAAAAAAACTCTCCTCGATGCGCTCAAAGATTTGGCATCGGAAGGAATTAAAGGATGAAAGAAAATCACTTGAAAAACCACAGTCGTCAAGCATCGATTTTCATTAGCATCGGCATAAAGAAGTTTTCTTTCACGACAAGCATCATACAAGGATATTTCCAAAAATTGATCCCCTTCAGTGTCGGTAAAAGGCTAAAAGAGTAAATGTTGAGCGAAAAAATAAATGATATCATCAATAGTCGGTACCCGATGGTCTTAGCAAAATTGGAGAAGATCAAATCGCTATGAACATACAGACGATGCTAAAGTTTTTCCCCGATCGCTGACTTCTGAAACATTTTCAGCGTCGGGAGTATTGAGGACGCTAACCCAAAGGAAACCACACGATAGTTTTATCCCCAGAAACCGATCCCCGATACCTTTTCAGAATCGGCAATACTAGGTTTAGTTTAGAGTGCATGACTTGAATAAAGTCTTGAGTCCAACCAATACTCGCAAGCTAAGTCATCAGTCTTCAGTGCCATGTATCGCGAGTAATTTTTTCCACGTCAGCGTCGTACAATGAAATAAATCAATGTCGTAAGTTCTTAACAGGAGGATACCAACGAAAGATTTCACCATGTATTGTTGATGCCCGATCTGCCCACTAAGAAATTGACGCGATGGGATGTTTTAATGCTAAGATACGTTTAGATTCGAAGAATTTAAAGAAATAATTAATTCCAAATCTCGCATTAGTTATTACTTTGTGTGCGAATCAAATCAGTCGTTTGAAATTATAAATAGAGCATACCACTCTCCACACCTCCATTGTCAACCCATGATGAATTAAATCGCAGAGATTTGGTGGAATATTTCATTTGATTTTCACTCATAACCCGAGTTAATTGGTTGATGTGACACGATAGTTTCTTCCCCGTTTAAATTCTTTCGATTTGTTTGTAAACAAGTTCATCGTGTGCAGAGTTCAGAGAATCCATAGGAGAGAGACGAGTAATTCGTAAAAATCTTCCAAGATCTTGTGAGTATTAAACAATAGGTTTAGCAAGAATTATAGGTATCTACCAGTCTATGGATTTTTTATTCTTCACTTCATACATTTTTATCTGGTGTTACTTTGTACGCATGCCCTAAAGGATTGATTTCAGTTGTAGGAAAAATGCCTCTAAAGAAACCAAGTACTAGGAGATCGCCGAGGGCACCCAAGATGAAAGAATTGGAGGTAGGAGAAGGCTCGTCCCTAGGGCTAGAAAATCAATTAGAATTCGCTCCAAGGCTGGAACCAGTCATCAGGACATCCACCAAGAATATTTTCACTCAGCCTCCGGCCTTTGGAGACACAGAAGCAAGCATAGGGACAAAGGAATTACTCCTGCATTGCGGAGAAATATTCAAGAAGATAAAGCGGGAAGAATTCCATGAATATACCCTGCACAACAACCCTGATATGAGAAAGATCGATGATGAATTTTTTCTGAATATCCAAAGATCATACCTGCACATGGTAGCGAGCAAAATTCCAGTATTCCCCTGCATAAAACTTCTGAAGTGGCTTATCAATCACATGGACACAAAAATATGTTTGATTAATGACGACAATGGAGAGTGTGTCAGGGTCTTCCTTCTAGTGGAGGTGTGGGGTTACTACAAGCTCAGAGACCCAGAGGAGCGGCTGAACACCGATTTTGTTATAAACTTCTATGAGAAACATGACACCAACCAAGTGATGGATTCGTGGTGGAGAGAGGATAAAAAGTACACCAATCAGACCTCTAGCTAGTACTTGATGGCCAACCTAAGAGAACCGTATATCTATCTAATGGCCCTCATATGTTGGTTGTATGGGAAGAAATATTTTTTAATGTTTTCAAAGGCATGGATTCCTCTATCTTACACGGTAGCCATTTATGGGAGAGGTTTTAACTTGGGTGCCATCATTTCCAAGAAGCTGAGCATTTGCATTCAACAGGCTCAGATGCCGAAAGAAGGAGAGAACCCATCCTTCTACATGGCTTCTTATTTATTGAACGTCATCTACGCCAGAAATGTCTCTGTCGGAATGAACTTGAGTTGGAACGCCTCAGAACTCCCAATCCATGTATATTTCAACATCTTATGGGAGAATAGGTATAACAAATCCTACTCCCTCATCAGCGATCAATTCATCGCATGCATTCATTTTATGATTTTCAAGAAAGAGTGTCCAAGACGACAAGATGCAGCCAAAAGGATGATATCAAAGGTTGGCCACTAGTATCTAGATGAGCGTGATACCTACATAAGGGTTTTCGAAGCCACTGGAGCACCACACATGTTACTAGTGTATGTCTCTGATCGACTAGTAGTAGGGGAAATCTGCTACCATACCATCCTGCAAGGTTACAATACTACTATGGTAAAAGATAAGAAGTGGGCATTCATACCTTATGGATTATATATAGGTTTCTACATGGTAAAATACACTACTCAAGCCAAGAAAGTAGGGTTGATCCAATTGGATTTCTGATTCTATAATGGTCATTTTCACAAGAACGACCCAAAGGGTCTATTATTTAAGCATGCATTGCAAGTATCATCCTGCTGGCCATACGCCCATGATAGGTTTGAAGATGAGATATTCACGAAAAAATCTCAGAATTGGGATGAAGTTGTGGCAAGGATGGTCGATCCTAGGATGACTAGGTTCAAAGCCATGAGCCTAGATGAACAAGTAGAAACCCGAGAACAATTGGCTTAAGGAGCCCTCAGGTCCATGGAAGAAATGATAGTCATCGAAACAACAAAGATTCCCCAAGCAGTCCTGGTACAGAGAAGAGGTTTTCCTATGGCATTGGACGCTCGAGAAAGGGGATTATTTATGTTAGAGAAAGAGCAATGAATGATTGATCAGTTACAGGATGATCCAAACATCACTGAAACCATGGGATCCCTGGAAGATAACCCACATGGAAGATGAGCATGCCCAAACGTCTCTGAATTTATAGACCTTAATTAAATTACCGGGTTAGATGACCCTGAAGTCACAATGACATCGGTCGGATCATCGACAGGTGTTTCGGCTCAGCCAAAGATTGTCGAAGCATCGCAGAGGACTGGTGCATCAAACCCCTTGAGTGATTTTATAAAGATATATGATGATGATGAGAGCACATAGGTATCTCTTGGGACCCCTGTGCATGTCAAAGAATAAAAGGGACATGAGAGGACATCTTCTCCTCTCCCCAACATCCAAACCCAGAAGGTCCCGCAGAAAGAAAAGGAAGTCAAGATTGTTCAAAACACTAAGTTGCCTGACGCATCGAAAACCAAAGAAGATAGTCTGAGGGATGAGACAAGGTCCGACGAGCTAGAGGAAGGATCCCCGTAGCAATAAATCGACGTTTCAATGGCCGATGAACAAGTAAGTATCGATTCTATTCCTGGTGCCTCTATTTAAATCGGTACTCAAACCCCCGATGAGTGAAAAACATAATCCAGGCCTTCGGAGCACAATGAAGAAGTTCAAGAACCCAATCTTGAATAAGTATATACCACCGGAAGTCTGGGAAATAAACTCACATGGGGGGATCAACAAATTCCCGAACCTATGGATGAAGTAGCTAACATACATGCCATAGCTTATGATAGGAAAAGGAAGTCTATCATTCAGCGGACCACCAAGAAAAGGAGGATCAATCTAGGGCCCTCCATCCTTATCACTACAGAGGAACATTTGATCAACATAGAACAATCTAGGACGTCTGAGCTCATTGGCACAGGGATGGAAATAATAGATGCCACCCTGGACAGAGCTAAAAGAGACGAAAAAGAGTTGGTCTCCTCCCTGAAAGAAATAGAACATTTTTTCCACTTGTCTAAGTACTATCAGGACACCACACAAGCCATGGTGTACCTAAGAAGTGAATTCAAGGAGGCCTATAACAAGTTCATAGACGAGAGGCACCTATTCACTAAAGGAATAGTCGAGCTCCAGGAAGATACCCAGATGGCCCTCGTGATGTGAAAGGATATGGAGTGGTGGTATGAAAAATCACAGCAAGCCGTGGAGAGAGTCAACTACATTGGTGCAATCCAATAAGGCCAAGATAAATAAGAAAACGACATTCATGTGTTGAGCGAAAGAAGTCTTGATCGCATAAAAAAAATAGTTGAGTATTGGGAAAAAATGTCTCTGGAACCACACCGATAAATTCAAGAGAAATGGGCCAAGTGCGAGAAACACTGATTAAGATCAATTGGGTGATGAAATATATCGGACTCCCTGAGTTCAGTGCACCCAATGAATTTTTCGACTTGCGAGACATAGTCTAATCGCACACAAAGTAAGATTCATCATGGGCCGAAATACTGGAAAAGGTGACCGACACAGCGCTAGGTCAGGTACGGCAATTTATGTAACACCCGATCAAAGCTCAGGCTATGCTGCAACAGTTAAGTGCCGGTCTGGTCAAGTATTGGTCACATGCGGTAGAGATCAAAGAGATTTACACGGCCCTGATGGAACAACATAGATTCCCATACACCCATACTTCCTAGGATTTTTTCATCAATTGGTCAGAGTACGAGAAGAGTCACCCTTTTAAAGTGATATCTTGAGATGACTCTTAGAAAAATTGTTAGGAGAGAACACCATGTGGAAAATTTTGTTTTGCTTATTTGCACTTTAGCTGTTAGTTTTAGTTAATTTTATGTTATAAATAAGAGCATTGACTGATTATTTAAAGGTCAATGGTTGTTGCAAGAAACTCTCATTTCTGGTTTTGTTAAGAATTAGTTTGGAGCTACCTTTAATTGAGAAGTTCCTTTGGACTAGACACAAGCTTATGTTTTCATCAAATGCATGTATGATTGGACGTGAAGAAGAACTATTTCCTATCTCATCTCATGGATGGATGTTGTAACAAGTAAGAGTTATTAAATCTATTGTTAAGTTATATGATGCAATGTTTTACATTTATTTTCTTTAATGATGAAGATGAATCGTTGTGTTATTATGTGATGGATTATTAGAGTTAAGTGAATTATTTTACTTGCCATTATTTATCGCATATGTGTTTTCTTTCTGATGATTTGTATCTTATTCAATAATTGGATACTCACATGGTTAACGTATTAGTACTAGGCCTGTGGTATGGAATTGTTGTCAGCATGCTTGAGTAGCAGGTTATCCCAAGGTCAGCCTCTTCTCCAATAGTTAAAATTATTCTTGTTTTGTTACCTATTTGGTTTATACCAGATTTCCATCTTATATCCGTCCCACCTAAGAGAAAATACAAAAAAGAGAAAGTCTGGAATGAAGGAGACGTCTTCGCAAGAAAACGTAAAGGTCATCGATCAACTGTCCAGATTGCAAGATCTAGAGAACCATTCCACTATTAAACGTTGCAGAGCCTAATCAGGCCTCGATAGCGGGTTTGGTTCCTGTTGTTGAGTAAAAGGATCTAGGACCCATCAACAAAATTGGTGCTAGAAGGAGGGCCTAAAGAATGAATGGTTGAATACATATTTCACATAATATTTCAGACATCCCGTAAGATTCAAAACATCCCACATGCATGGCTAGTCATTCCCAAGACAACCCACACACATTGAGTACCATGGATGATTTTAGGGGCTAAATTTCACTCATGGGCTAAGTTTCCATGCTTTTTCCAAAAACGTGATTCGTTATTTAAAAAATTCTTCGCTCAAATTTTATAGGATAAAATTATTTTACCTTAAAAATCACCAAAATTTTATAAAAACTATATAAAATTCTTATAAATTTGAATATTTTTACAAAAATATCGCCAAACATTTATAGTTGGCATATGAAGGATTAGTAAGATTATCCAAGGTTTCTACATTTTAAAATAAATTTCCATCCTTAAAATCATCCCTGCTGAGTACTCTTGAAACGAGTAACGCACCCCAACTCAAGGAAGAACGTTTGTTCTCTGGCATACCTTATGCTCTTCCTCACGAGGAATTAAATGAATTTAGAAGAATCACTAGAGAATATGTATGAAATATTGGTGCGTTGTCCTTAGCTCTAATACTTCATCGAAGACAAAAGGTAAGAAGACCAGTGGTTGACACCCCCGACCAGGTTTTTGTGCACACAGTAGAAGACCTAATAGATTTTGCAGTCACTGAAATCAAACACCCTCTAAATCTAATCCCTAAAACGCCAGCCAAAGACGTCTCTAAGTCGAATGATTTTTCAAAAGAAGAGGAGTTTAACTTAGGATCCGAATATATGGAAGAAAAAAATGACCATGATGAAGAAAGGGGAAACCCACCACAGAAAAATCAACCTCGGTTGGCCAGAGACGCTTTGGCCATCCCAGGGTGAGTCCATAACCTTCCCTAACATATAGAGAAGTTACTTCCTAAGTTTGATCCCGAGACCTCAGGATTGCCTGAGGATCATTTCAAGAAATTCATACTAGTAATCAGACTTATGAATTTCCAACATGAAGATGTAGTATTCAGGTTATTCCCCTACACTTTTGAGAATTCAACTTCCACGTGGTATTTCAACTTGCCCATAGGATCCATAACTAGTTGGACGAAGTTTCAGAAAGACTTCTTGGATAAATTTGTAGAATAAACTACCACGAGAGATCTGATGGATGAGTTGTTTGTCACCACCATGAGTTCGAAAGAAAGGGTTAAAGATTTCAATCAAAGATTCACAAATATCTTGAACAAATTCCATCCCAAAGCTAAACCTACTAAGGAGTTACAAATCGAAGTATACGCTAATTCCCTCCCAACTTCTATTTCCATGTTTGTGAAGAGGGATTCCGAACGAACCTTGGCTAAGAATTTTAAAGAAACCAAAATGATAGAGTTTCAGATGAAAGGGTGTAAAGAAGGTCAGGTCTTGTTAGCTAAAAAATAAGTCCAACCTCGTCCCAGGAGAGGACTCCTTTTGACTAGACCACCAGGGAAACAAGAAGAAGAAGTTCCCGAAAAGGGTAATGGAGACGTAGAATACCTACAAGGTATGGTCAAGAAGCTATCAAATGATATCATAGACATGAAAAGAAGTGCAGGGGAGGGAAACCAAGGCCAAAGTCCCTATAAGCCTTTCTTTAAAAGGAACCCACCATTTAAAGCAATTGAACATCCCCCATCTAAATTAAATATCAATTTAGTAAATGTAGCATCTGATTCTTTCTATACTTATCACCAGGAAAACCTCTCTGAAAGAGACTACCCTTAATGGGTGTATGCCATGAATTTGATGGCCAATTTATTTCTCCATGAAGTCTCCCTGACTGAAAAACCAAGAGGTTTAGTTATGAATTTTGTTGATCAGGAAGAGATTGATCCACCAGAAGATACAATCATGCTGATATGGGACCCTGACCTAATCATGCCTTCTGATGACTTATTTGAGTCTCAAGAACCACGCGCAGAGGTCTCGGTTCTGCAAACACATGGTAAGGGTCCACTTGTCTCAAAATATCTTGATACTACCCAAGCTTCAGGGGAAAAGACAGCTCCTAACCACCTGAAAGCACCTTTCACTCCCCAAAAAAACCCTATAAATATCCATACACGAGAATCGACCAAGTTGGATTACAACATAGTTGAATATTTGAAGAAGTTGAAGGCTAATATATCAATCATGGACATTTGTAGGATCCCTCAGCAAAAGGACTTCTTGTTACAGGCTTTCAAATTAGTAGAAAATTCTACGACAAGCAATGGACCAGGAAGAAATCCAATCCCCATAGACCTAGGGAATAAACCAACTGTGAACACTTGATAAGAAGGGAAGAACTTTTGTCCCACCTTTCCTTTTAACATTTGAAGTCTTCAATAGGAACCTCCATAGTTGTTTGGTTGATTCAGTAGCATCCTCTAACGTTATGCCATTGTCTATCTGTAAAAAAATAAATGCAGTTCCTCTCAAGAGTGATAAACATGTGATACAACTAGACAGAACCAAGGTGAAGGTCATGGGAGAACTCAAAGATGTAATGATCAGAATAGCGATGCATCCTAAGTTTGTGCAAGTGATTGCTCTCATTATAGTAGACATCCTAGAAGCTTATGGGTTACTACTAATATGAGATTGGTATGAGAAGTTAAACAGATAATTTAGTACAGATTGGGCACATGTTTGGTTTTCATTAAATGGGAACAAAAATATGATCAGAATTGATAGGGAAAGATATTTGAAACATACAGTCACTAATATAGAAACCCTAAATGAACCTTCATCAGTAGATTTCCCTATTTTAGGCAATTATTCCTGTGATTCCTACTTTGGAAACCCCCCCCCTCTCATCTGATGTCCCTCTCACTCAAAATTATGAAATGGTGTTTCAAGAGAAATCGTTGATACCGATAGAGGAAATCCTCTTCTGTCAAGAACCTGTGCTAGAAATCATGGAACAAAAGATAACAGAGCAAGAAAGTGATAAGAGAGAGGAAACAGATAAACTTCACTCACAAATTTGGACCATATACTTTGATGGATCCAAATCATAGGAAGGGTCTGGGGCATGGTGCATCCTCATTGATCCAAAGGGTAAATGCCATTTCCTATCCTGTAGACTTGAGTTCGAATGCACAAACAACACCGTCGAGTATGAAGCTCTAGTACAGGGGTTAAAGAAATCCATAGACTTAAACATCAAGGAATTGAAGGTTTTCGAAGATTATGAGATTATTGTTAGACAAGTAAGGAATACTATACATTGCAATTCCCCACACCTCAAGAATTATCAACAGGAAGTGAATAGTTTAATAAATATTTTTAAGCTTTCAATATTACAACGATCCCCAGAGAAAAGAATATCCTTGTTGATTCCCTAGCCACGGTTGCTTCAAGGCTGCCACCTTTAGAATATTATGAAGCCTCCCTATTCACTGTGGAACTACAATACAAACCATCAGTGCCTAACAACATTTCTAATTGGAAGGTCTTTGAAGGGGATGAACATATCATAAAATTTCTAACTAACCAAGATAATTTCAAAGACTTGGCCATTGACGATGAAGTATTCTAGGAACAATCAACAGACCCTGATACTCGGACAAGTCAACCAGCTGACAAATCAAAGTCTCACACAATCCCAAAGGGGATATCTAATTTAGAAAATCTTTTTGACCTGAAAGAACGATTTAAGGGACCCAAAAACGCGAAGAACAATAGTTCATGTCCCATGCATGAAACTATAAATCTAGGAACTCCAGAAAACCCCAAGAATGTAAATCTCGATAAGACAATATCTAAGGAGGAAAGAAAGGCCTATCTCAAACTCTTCAGACAATATCAATATGTCTTTGCGTGGTTCTACCGAGATCTAAAAACTTACGATACTTGTATCATTCAACACACTATCCCGTTAAAACCCGAAGTGAAACCCTTCCAACATAAGCTCTGAAAGTACCACCCATCCCTGGAACCTCTCATGTGTCAAGAATTAAAGAAACTACTCAATGCCAAGATCATTTTTCAAGTTAGAAACTTTGCATGGGTGGCAAATTTGATTCATGTGAGAAAACATTCAGGATAAATCTGCTTATGCGTAGATTTTAGGAACCTAAACAGAGCTTCGGAAAAAGAAAACTACCCAGTCCCACTGATGGAGAAACTTTTGCAGACCATGTCTAACTCTGATATTTTATCTCTGTTGGATGGTTTCTTGGGTTACAACCAAGTTATGGTTTCATAAGAAGACCGTTTGAAAACTACCTTCCAAACCAAGTGGAGAAATTTCTCTTACAAACGCATGCCCTTTGGGTTAATCAACGCAGGGGAAACCTTCCAAAGGGAAATTGATGTAGCGTTTCAAGAAATGATCAAAAAGTGTGTGGTAGTGTATCTGGAAGATGTAACTGTGTACTCAAATAACAGAGAAGATCACATCCAACACTTAACCCGTATTTTCGAAAGATGTAGGAAGTATGGTATATCCTTAAACCCTAAGAAAACTATTTTTGGTGTCGAGGAAGGTAAGCTTCTAGGCCACATTATATCTCAAACATGAATTTGCATAGACCCAGAAAGGATTAATTATTTATCTTAGCTTCCATTACCTCACACAAAAAAATCTATGTAATCATTCTTCGGGAAAATCAACTTTGTGAGGAAATTCACCCCCAATTTCGCAGAAACCATCAAACCCTTACAAAATATGATTCATAAAGATGTTGAATTTAAGTGGGATGATGAACGAAAGAAGGCCTTCAATGATATTAATACTATTATATCTCAATCCCCTGTGTTGCGAAGCCCCGATTTCAACAAAGAATTTTTCCTCTATACTTTCACCTTCGATCAATCGTTCATTGCAGTTTTGACTTAGAAGGATGTAATGTCCCCACTTTGGGACATCGTCATAGTGCAGAGATTTATGCTGACCAAAGTAGCCAGATGGATGTTATAGTGAGTACAGGGGTATTTGAGAGGCATTGTGGGGTCCAGCTTGAATTGATCATCATATTCCATCATTATGAGCCATTCCACACAGGTTGGCTTCGGTTTCGTTGCATTCCGACGATTTCCATGATTTT
The DNA here is from genome assembly GCA_009831015.1 of Picea engelmannii. NCBI lineage: Eukaryota > Viridiplantae > Streptophyta > Pinopsida > Pinales > Pinaceae > Picea > Picea engelmannii. The sequence goes on along the minus strand of ML822011.1, from coordinate 222,049 downwards.
GACTATTTTGAGCTATAAGTTAATTAAAATCACTAAAGAGGTCATTTTGGGCACATTACTTGGAGGAACCTCTTAGTGTAATAGCTCATTGGAATTGGGAGGAGCAACACTATAGGATGGGATGGCTAGAAGTGACTTTCAATGGCCAGGGAAGCCACAAGGAGAGATAAGGAGATTTTCAGAGGTAAAATGGTTAATTAATTAATTAAATTTATTTAATTATTTAATTAAATATTAATAAAATGAAAGTCACTTTGGAGGGACAAGGGGAGCCAAAAGTATAAAAGAAAGGCAAGGGCCTCTTCTCATGCATTCATGTATGATCTTATTTTGATATCTGGCTTTAGCTAGTGAGCCCATCTCTTGGGGGTTTTGAGGGTTTTGACATAACAAACCCTAGAGGATGATTCGATGGTGAAAGATTCCAGCTATCTTGTCCCAAGATTGGTCTCGGAGATGCAATACTCTCCCACACCATTCTAGTTCTAGATCTACTTAGTTGCAGGAAGATTCTACATCAGTTTCATGTGCAGATAGAGAGAGGGCACACCAGTTGAGGGATTCCAACAAGAGGGGTGCACCATCTTTGGAGAGAGATTCGTTGTAGGAGATTGGCAGGGCCGTTGAGGATTCTATCACTTGGGTTTTCATTGCAGGGCCTTGGACATCAGATCTAGTGCTTTCCGAGACAGTTTTATGGCTCAAATTATTTCTTGAGTAGTGGGGCGAATTGAAGAGAAGGAGGGCGTTTTTGAGATCCAGATCTAGTCCGTTTGGAGGGGTTACACTTCAGATCTGACCCTGAGACTTCACCTAGTGACTTGCAGTGTCCCGATCTATATTTTTGGAGAGTTTCAAAGCACTTGGAGGCCTCCTTCAGCAGGGCCGAATTATCTAGGATTTTAGTCATCCAGTGGGGCGCACCATTCAGTGGGGGATTTCAGATCTACAAAGATTGAGAGGGATCTTGGAGATTTGGTCACCTGGGTTGTTCTTACCATCACCCGATCTATCAGTTGGAATATTTCTTAGGGTGATTGGACACTTTTGGTAGAAGGGCTGAGTTATTGAGGGTTTTAGCCTTCTATTGGAGCATGGCATTCTTCCGCTGGAGAGTTTGGCATTCAAATCTGCTTGTATTGATGTTCATTTCTTATTCAGCCTTGGAGGCATCTTTTGTATTAGTGGGAGCATTTTGTAGCATCTCTTATCTATTGTTTATCTTCTTGGCCATCTGTTGAGCATTCCAGATTGGCATCTTCAATGTAGCAGGTTTCTCTATTTTATAAATAAAGAAGAATTGAGATGTTTTGGCTTGTCTATCTTATTGCATATGGTTGAGGTATGTTCCATGGTTATATTTTTATGTTATTTTCTTCATACACACATATAAACACATCTAAAAGGTAGATCAGCAAAGTGTTTGACGAAATACCACAACCAGGAAAAAGTTTTAAAAAAGACACCAAAACAGTGATGATCCTTGCATAATGGCTTGGGATCATTACAAAGGATGATGATGACAACAGGGTTCTGGTGTCGTTCATGAGCACTAAATTCCAAGGAGCTGAACTGAATTATCCTGATATAGATAAACAGGCTTATGCAATTTATAAAGCAGTAAAAAAATTCAGATCTTACATCCTCAAGAACCATACCAAAGTAATCGTGCCTCACCCCGCAGTCTGATCCCTATTTAGTCAAACAGGATATGGGGGAAAGAAGAGGGAACTAGATGGAAGTAGTACAAGAATTTGATCTAGATATAAAACCTGCTAAACTAGTTAAAGGACAAGGATTATGCAAACTAGCAGCTGAGGCTGAAGACCAAGTAAATGAAGACTCTAGATGGGAAAATGAAATGGCATTATGGTGTGGTGAGGCTTCGTACATCTCCCCAGGGAAAGATTCTTGGTATGATAAATTGACTTATCTCCTACATCATGGGACTTTCACAGAAGACATAAACCTCAGGGAAAGGAGAGCTCTTAGTTTAAAATCTTCACAATATCACCTCATAAATTTGGTACTCTTACGAATACATTATGATGGGGTAATTTTAATATGTCTCGAACGTGGAGATGCAGACAAAGTTCTAAGGGAACTCCATGATGGTTGTGCCAGTGGAAATTTTGTAGGAGACACTACCACTCATAAGATACTAAGAGTTGGCTACTATTGGCCCACTTTGTTCAAGGATGCTCACACCTACGCTAGGAACTATAAAACTTGTCAAATAAGTGTTGGGAGAGAGAAGAGAGCAACAGTCCCACTCCAACTGGTGACCATTTCTAGGCATTTTGATCAATGGGGGTTAGACATCATAGGAGAAATTACACCAAGCTCTTCAAAACAACACAAGTACATACTTATTGCCACCGATTACTTCATGAAATGGGCAGAATCCATTCCTCTAACCCATGTAAATGAGAAGGTGGTAATCCAATTCATAGAAAAACACCTAATCACAAGGTTTGGTGTCCCTTTTGTTCTTGTTTTTTATAATGCAACTTATTTTTCTTCCACCTTATTAACAGATTTTGCACTAAAAAAAGGAATCATAATTAGATACTCTACAAATTATTATCCATAGGGAAACAGAGTGGCATAATCAAATAATAATAACCTAGTAAGGATATTGAAGAAAATGGTTGCAGATAACCAAAGGAATTGGCATAATTTAATCCACAACACTTTATGGGTAGATAGAGTTGCACCCAAGGAAGCTATAGGAAATTTTCCCCATACTTTCTAGTATACGGACATGAATCCATTCTCCCAAATGGGCTATATATCCCATCTCTTCAACTTGCCTAGGAGTCCGGGGGGGACCCCTCATCAACCTTACAACAAATAATTGACACCCTGCTCATGCTGGAAGAAGAAAGGGAAAAAGATAAATCAAAATTTATAGCCCATCAGCCTATCGTTAAAAGATGGTTTGAAAAGCATAAGGCTAAAGAGAAGAATTTTGAAGTAGGATACTTAGTCTTGAAATGGGATAGAGAAAACGAACCTAAAGGCAAGCATTCTAAGTTTTAGAATCTATGGCTTGGACCTTTTCAGGTGGCCAAGAAGATTGGCGCAGGAACTTATCGGTTACAAAATATAATGTGGGAACCCGACGCCCTCCCAGTGAATGGCCAAGCCCTAAAACAATATTTCCATTATATATATATATATATATATATTTATATATAAGATATTTTATGTTTTGCGTGCATATTTTCATGATTTTGTGTCTAGCTAGGTCGATTGCGAAATGCATTTTTTTTTGTTTGTTTGTTTTCCTTTTGCTATTTGGACTTCTGTGCTTTTGAAGATTGTGTTTAGAAAGACAATGGTTGACCTCAAATCATGTGACAAAGCGATCTCCTTTCCTAACTTGTCACTCACATACAAACATGAGAAGTGTTGGGGAACCGACAACTATTTCGAGGGGCTCTCTATCTAACCTACGTAGATGAACAACTTTGGAGAAATATCAAAAGTGTATTCTTAGTGGTTTGGTAAGACCTTAAGGGAAAGAAGGAAAGATGGAAAGGACTACATGCACCGCAGAGAAAAAGATAGTAAGTTTCAACTTAACCATCTCATTTTGCAAAATAACAGACGTCATCCTCTCCCACTCGCTCAAGGCATTCTGCCGAAATAAAATTGACTTTATCAAATGAGTGAATAGTAGGAGAGCATATGCAAATAACTCCTTCAGGGATATGGACACTCGCTAGCAGTAGAGCAAGGTTTGTGATGTCGAGGTGACTCCACCGGGGCTATGGACGCTCGCTAGCAGTGGAGAAACACCATAGCAAGTGAGTAAATGTAAATAAAGGATCCATGTTAGTGAATGATTTACTAGATTTTTGTAAAAAAGGGAGTGAGTTAGGGTTATAGGAAACAAAAGAGGAATGAAGTTTGAAAACCCCACAGACAGACTTGGAAGAATCAACTGGAGAATTTCAAATTCAAAGGTAAAAAGAGGCTTTGATTTAAAACACCAGTTAAGTTATCCACCAGCTTCTGCATCAGTCGAACCTAAAGGATGAACATATATTTTTCTTTCACCTAGTAATGATGAACGTATATTTTGTTGATGTCCCATCACATCACTTTCTTAGTGGGAAGATCGAGGATTGGCGATACATGGTGAAATCTTTCATTGGTATCCTCTTATTAAGAACTTCTGATGCTGATTGATTTTTTCGTACGATGTCGACGTGGAAAACATGACACTAAAGACATGATAATGAACTTGAGATGGAACACCTGAGAAATCTCGATCCATGTATATTTTGGCATCTTATGGGAGAATAGGTACAAGAAATCCTACTCCCTCATCTGTGATCAATTCATCATGCACATTCATTTTATGCTTTTCAAGAAAGAGTGTACAAGACTGTCGATTGCAGCCAAAAAGATGATATCAAAGGTTTTCCACTGGTATCTGGATGAGTGTGATACCTACATCAAGGTTTTCAGAGCCACTAGAGCACCATACATGTTACCAGTGTATGTCCCTGATTGACTAGTAGTAAGGTAAATCTGCTACCAGACCATCTTGCAAGGTTACAATATTACTCTAGTAAAAGATAAAAAGCGGGCATTCATACCTTATGGATTCCATATAGGTTTCTACATGGTAAAAAAAATCACTCAAGCCAAGAAGGAAGTGTTGAGACAGTTGGATTTCTTATTCTAGACTCTCTTTTTTCACAAGAACGAACCAAAGGGTCTAGTCTTGAAGCACGCATCACAAGTATCGTCCTACTGGCCATACACCCATGACAGGTTTGAAGATGAGATATTCACAAAAAATGCTCAGGATTGGGATGAATTTGTGGGAAGGATGGTCGATCCTAGGATGACCAGGTTCAAATACATGAGCCTAGATGAGCAAGCGGCAACCCTAGAACAATCGACTCAAGGAGCCCTCAGGGCCTGGGAAGAAATGATAGCTTCCAAAACAACAGAGATTCCCCAAGCAGTCTCGGTACAAGGAAGAGGTTTTCCTATGGAATTGGACACTCAGGAAAGGGGATTGTTCATATTAGAGCAAGCGCAACGGATGATTGATTAGTTGCAGGATGATCTAGACATCGCTGAAACCACATGATCCTTGACAAATAACCCAGGTGGAAGCCAAGTAGGCCCAAGTGGCCCTGAATTTATAGACCTTGATGAAACTACCGGGTTAGACAACCCTGAATTCACAACACCACCGATTGAATCACCGAGAGGTGTTTCGACTCAGCTAGAGATCATCAAAGCATCACAGAGGACTGGCACATCAAACCCCTTGAGTGAGTTTATAGAATTATATGATGATGATGAGAGCCTCGGGGAATCTCTTGGGATCCCTATGTATGTCTAAGAAGAAAAGGGACCTAAGAATACATGTTCTCCTCTCCCCGACATCCAAACCAAGGAGGTCCCATAGAAATAAAAGGAATTTGAGAGTTTCCCAGACACTAAGCTTCTCGACACTTCGGAAACCCAAGAAGATAGTACGAGGAACAAACCAAGGTCGGGCGAGCTAGAGGAAGGAGCCCTATAGCAGGAAATTGACATTTCAATGGCCGATGAAAAAGTAAGTATCGAGTCTATTCCCAACACCTCTATTTCAATCAGTACTCAAACCCCCGATGAGAGACAAACAAAAGCCGAGCCTTTAGAGCACAACAAGGAAGTTCAAGAACCCAATATTGAATAAGTATATACCACCGGAATTCTAGGAAACACACTCACCTTGGGGGATCAGAAAATCCTTGAACCTATGGATGAAGTAGCTGACATACATGCCATAGATTATGATAGTAAAAGGAAGGCTATCATCTAGTGGACCACCAAGAAAAGGAGGATCACTCTAGATCACTCCATCCTCATCACTACAGAGGAACATTTGATCAACACAGAACATGCTAAGATGTCCAAGCTCATCAGCGTAGGTATGGAAATCACAGATGTCACCCTGGACAGAG
>ML822011.1:186496-207760 GCA_009831015.1 Picea engelmannii | reverse complement strand
GAAACTGTTTGTTATAAACCAAGAAATCTCAAACACAGAGGCATAACCATGAAACCAGAATGTCGCTGAAACTTTACAGTCGGGAGCTTAGCTCTACCATCGATAGATACAAAAATGGCAAAAATGCCTACATATACTCAAAAATACAATAGCGGCGGAACCAAGAAACTGCATTGAAGGCTTTGCGTCTGCATGGCTTCTGACAACACGGAGCTGCGATCTTTGGATGGTCGTGCAACTTATGGCAGACGCGATCAGTCTTCTGATAGTTTATTCGGCGAATCGACGTGCTTTTAATTCTTTGCGGGACGTCCCCATTATGGCGGAGACGATGTCTAACCACCACCAACCGCTTCAATAACTGCTTCTTGGGATTGATAACGGCCCAGCCAACTCAGCATCTCGAGATAGGGAAAACTTCTTGCGCTGCCACCTGGAACGACTGAATGGATTGAGGGACGGACATGAGGGCCATCGCGGAGGACGTGGTGTATGGTAGGAGTGATGGTGAAAAGTGAGAGTGATGACAGAGGGGGGAAAAAGAAGATGATCCATGGAAGGGGACAGCCAGGTAGATGGGACAAAGACACGAGAAACGGACTCACCTTTGGGTGAGAGAATGATGTGGAAAGAAGGGGATGTGTGGCAGGCGATGAGTGGGTGATGAAAAGAAGGGGAGGCCACGCGAGCCAGAGAGGAGGGATGGATAAGTGACATATGGCAACAGGGGAAAGGCAGGTAGAAGGAAAGTGAAGTGACGGGAGGGGGACCCACACTGGTTAAGCACGGGGCAGTTGAGAGGAGTGGGGCTGCACGAGCGCCGTTGATTAGGGTGCTGCGATCGTGGCCGTTGGAAGTTGTACCCACAATTCCGGACCCCCCCCCTCGACTTAAAGGTAGAAAGGTGGGTGGGGTCTGGAATGGTCTTCATCGCCATTGATCCGGGTGCGCTCATCTGGACCGTCGGAGAGATGCACCCCCGATTTCGGACCCCCCCCTCTTTCTTAAAGGTTGAAAGGCAAGGAGGGCCCAGAATTTGCTGGGCGTCGTTGATCTGGGCGCGCTCATCTATACCATCCAGTCTTGCTTGCTATTTACCACGGGTGCGTTGTCGCCCAAAACTTTGGACAAGTGGGTTTTAACCCATTCGTTTGAAATCTGACCCCCTTAGCGAGAAATATCGCTAACAGTCTCCAGGCCTTTTCTCTGTGAGGGAGGCTTCTTTATTTCTATTCGAAAGCTTATTAGTACATCTTTACAATGTTGAATGGCTTCTAGACTGATCTGGTCATGTTCGCCCAGATCTCTAGAATCTTGCACAACTTATGGCACCTGAAACGGATGTCCTGAGCTCTCAGAAATCGTCCGACAACATCTCCTCCTCAACAGCTTTCCTGCCTCAAACTGGCTTAGACCTGGCTTTGCCTCAGCATCTCTGCTCTCCAAAACCATCCAAAAGCTGTCCAAAATCTCCCCAAATGGCCTCAACATGGCCTTGGTTAAATAGTTGGGAAAGTTGGTTATCCATCTCCAACTTCCTCCCAAAAATTAGGCTCTAGAAAAGCCCAATAACTCCCAATTACATTAAAAATGGGTTAAATTACATTAATAAATCAAGAAGTGGTTAAAAAACCCACTTCAAACTATATAATAGTTATTAAAACCATTTTTAAAACCAATTTCAGGCTTTAAGACCCCAAAGGCTGGGTGCACCCCCTTTAAAAGGTCACATGGCACTCATAATACGGCCAAGCGCTGGCCCTCTATGCTGCTGGCTCCTGGTCATGATGACTGCCCATAGGGCCACAGGCTTGGGCTTGACAATTTGATAACTATTTAAAAAGAAATTGCCAACTAATTGCATATGCGCCCGTATATAATACATATAACCGTAAATATTTAACATAACCCCGCGCTCCCAACCGTCCGCGCTCCGGGTCACATAACACACATATAACCGGGGGTCGGTGCTAAGCCCCGGCCCGACCCCCTGTAGTTTACACATAAACCAAACTTTAATACAAATAAATGCGCATACATTATAAGACTCATACGGTGGTCCAATGGTCGGAGGCTTTACACGAAGGCGTAGCAGTGAGAGGTCCGGGGTTCGAATCCCCCGGGCCCCAAATATTTTTTTTACATAGCCCTCATTGGATAAAACCGGGGTGCCATGTGGCAGCCCATGATTGGGCCATGTGGCACCCAACCATTCACCCGAACAGTGCCACATGTCGTAATGTGATTCGCCCACGTCAACACCTGACACGTCAACTTCCGTATGCCATGTCATCTGCCATGTCAGCTACTGATGTCACCCTACCATGTGTCACCCTTTCAGTGGTGACACATGTCACTTCGGGATTGGTCCAACTGCGTGCCAAAAATGCCAAATTAGCCTGACACGTGTCGCCTTCCAGTGCTGCCATGTGTCCTGTACGGAACCTGCCACGTGTCATCGTACGGACCTGACACATGTCATCATACGAACCTACCACGTGTCATCCCCTGGTGCTGCCACATCACTTGTATGGACCTGCCATGTGTCATCGTACGGACTGACACGTGTCCTGTACGGACTATACGGATAGGTACAGTCAGCATCCAAAATTTTTCATGTTTGGCTTGGCGGATAGAATGTGATATCTTCTTCATACGGACTTCGTTTGACAAAACAATTATACCACCGGAATCAGGAAGATGAGACGGACGCAATGGTGTTGGTTTCGTCGAATTCCAAGCACTTTCATTTTTTAGCATTTTTCATGCCCTGACAAGCTTCTGAATCCGATTTCGGATCACACCTCCCAACAATAAGACCTTTTGGTCCCCAAAAGGTTACTGACCAGTCAACAAGTTCGGGATAGGCCACCCAGCTTGCTTTGGATCTGATTACATTAATGGAAGAAAAATACAATGAAGTTGAGACATCCACTTCTGGCAGAACCAAGTGACTGCTCTCCTTCCTTCACGATGTTCTTCTTGCTTCGTTGGTAATCCTTCCTCCTTCGTGGGTGCATGCAAAATCCTTTTTCCCTTCCTGGGACGAAGCTCCAGATTAAGCTTCCAACAACTAACCTTTTGATGTCCACTCTTGTTGCAGAACATGCAATGAGTTTTTGGTATCCAGACCTGCTTAACCTTCTCCTTCTTCCGTTCTGGACTTGAGCCTTTACGTCATGTTTCCTTCTTGGACGACATAGGTTTCCTGTACAAAGTTTGTCTCTTCCAACACTTGGCAACACAATGCTTAGGTGAATGACAATAAGCACATGGATAAATTTTCCACAAGTTCCGGTTTACTTGATTATTCTTGTTATAATCAAAAGGAGAATTAACAAAAACATGACCATTATACCTTCCATGCTGATCTTCACTTTTCTTTGGAGACAACTTGCATTCACTACCATAGTCCTGAAGTGGTGCGCCATTTCCTTTCGTGAAGTGTTCCTGCAATGTCTTAAGTTGGCCATTTGAAGCATCACTTGCTTCTGAAGTTTTGGAACCCATCTTGGAAATCTCTCCAAGGTCCCCTCTTTCATATCCCAATCCTAAGTATCAAGGCCTTTCTTCAACCTCAATGGGATTTACAATGCCTTGACCTCTACATCCAAGGCCCTTTCCTTTTTCATAACCCATCTTGGTTAATATTCTCAAACCTACACCTTTTGTGTGTTTTTCGAATTCACCAAAACCAACTTGATGAGAATGAGGAAAATTTGCTGAGAAACCTTCACTGCATACCTCAGATATGTTGTCTGAAACAGATGTAGAAGGCACTTCCTTCAATGATTCTTTTCCTTTGCTGTTCTTTGAAGTTTTCGCTTGAACCGTTCTCTTTCGTTCCAAGTAGTCTTCGTACAACACCTTCACCATCTCGGCCATGGCAAACATCGAATCTCTGAACTTCTTCTCATCTTGAGAAAGTCCTCCTGTAGATGCCATTTTCCTCCTTGAGATGTGTTCTTCCCTAGTTAACATGCAAAACTCAAATCCAAACGTCAACTAGCTCTGATACCACTTGATCCGTCAGGATTTTTTGAAATGACTTATGTATGAGTTTTTTTTTTGCATGCATTAATTGACCATTGGGAAACTTAACGAAAGAACGAGAAAATAAAATGAATCATATAGCCATTAACATATTTTTAGATCTGAAAAACAATGAAAAACAGTAAACCATAATGCATAGGTTGATAACGGAGTTCGGCACAACTTTTGCCTACGTCTTCGGGCCTTTTCTCTATGAGGGAGGCTTCTTTATTTCTGTTCGAAAGCTTATTAGTACATCTTTACAATGCCGAATGGCTTCTAGACTGATATGGTCATGTTCGCCTAGATCTCTAGAATCTTGCACAACTTACGGCACCTGAAATGGATGTCCTGAGCTCTCAGAAATCGTCCGACAACATCTCCTCCTCAACAGCTTCCCTGCCTCAAACTGGCTTAGACCTGGCTTTGCCTCAGCATATCTACTCTCCAAAACCGTCCAAGAGCTGTCCAAAAGCTCCCCAAATGGCCTCAACATGGCCTTGGTTAAATAGTTGGGAAAGTTGGTTATCCATCTCCAACTTCCTCCCAAAAATTAGGTTCTAAAAAAGCCCAATAACTCCCAATTACATTAAAAATGGGTTAAATTACATTAATAAATCAAGAAGTGGTTAAAAAACCCACTTCAAACTATATAATAGTTATTAAAACCATTTTTAAAACCAATTTCGGGCTTTAAGCCCGCAAAGGCTGGGCGCGCCCCCTTTAAAAGGTCACATGGAACTCATAATACGACCAAGCGCTAGCCCTTGGCTAAGTGCTGGCCCTCTATGTTGTTGGCTCCCGGTCGTGATGACCGCCCATAGGGCCACGGGCTTGGGCTTGACAGTTTGATAACTGTTTAAAAAGAAACCACTAACTAATTGCATATGCGCCCGTATATAATACATATAACCGTAAATATTTAACATAACCCCGCGCTCCCAACCGTCCACACTCCGGGTCACATAACACACATATAACTGGGGGTCGGGGCTAAGCGCTGGCCCAACCCCTCGCGGTTTACACATAAACTGAACTTTAATACAAATAAACGCGCATACATTATAAGACTCATATGGTGGTCCAATGGTCGGAGGCTTTACACGAAGGTGTAGCAGTGAGAGATCCGGGGTTCAAATCCCCCGGGCCCCAAATATTTTTTTTACATAGCCCTCATTGGCTAAACCATGGGTGCCATGTGGCAGCCCATGATTGGGCCATGTGGCACCCAACCATTCGCCCGAACAGTGCCACGTGTCGCAATGTGATTCGCCCACGTCAACACCTGACACGTCAACTTTCATACACCACGTCAACTGCTGATGTCACCCTGCCATGTGTCACCCTTTCAGTGGTGACACATGTCACTTTGTGATTGGTCCAACTGCACGCCAAAAATGCCAAATCAGCCTGACACATGTCGCCTTCCAGTGCTACCATGTGTCCTGTACGGAACCTGCCACGTGTCATCATACGACCTGACACATGTCATCGTACGGACCTACCACGTGTCATCCCCTGGTGCTGCCACATCACCTATATGGACCTACCACATGTCATCGTACAGACTGACACGTGTCCTATACAGATTGTACGGACAGGTACAGTCAGCATCCAAAATTTTTCATGTTTGGCTTGGCGAACAAAATGCGATATCTTCTTCATACAGACTCTGTTTGACAAAAAAATTATACCACCGAAATCAGGAAGACGAGATGGACGCAATGGTATTGGTTTCGTCAGATTCCAAAAACTTTCATTTTTGTGCATTTTTCATGCCCTGACAGGCTTCTGAATCTGATTTCGGATCACCTATTCACTAAAGGAATAGCCGATCTCTAGGAAGATACTCTCATGGCACTCACGAAGTGAAAGGATATGCAGTGGTGGTACAAAAAGGCGCATCAAGCCGTGGAGAGATTTGACTACATTGGTGCAATCCAACAGGGCTGAGATAAAGAAGAACACAACATTCAGGTGTTGAATGAAAGAAGTCTTGATCTCATAAAGAAATCATCTGGGTATTGGGAAAAAATGTCTCTAGAACCAAACCGATAAATTCAAGAGAAATGGGCCAAGTGCGAGAAACACTGGATTAATATCAATCGGGTGATGAAAGATATTAGACTCATGGAGTTTGGCACACCCGATGACATTGTCGACTTGCGAGACATAGTCAAATCGCACACCAAGCAAGATTTATCATGGGCCAAAAGGCTGGCAAAGGTGAAGGACATAGCACCAGGTCAGGTGCGACAATTTATGGAACACCTGATCAAAGCTCAGGCTATGTTGCAACAGTTATGTGCCAGTCTGGTCAAGTATCGAGCACATGTGGTAGAGATCAACGCAATTTATGTGGGCCCCGATGGAACAACATAGATTCCCATATGCCCATACTTGCAAGGAGTTGTTCATCAACTAGTCAAAGTACGAGAAGAGTCATTCTTTTAAAGTGATATCTTGAGATGACTCTTAGACAAACTGTTAGGAGAGAACGTCATGTGGGAAATTTTATTTTTCTTATATGCACTTTAGCCATTATTTTTAGTTAATTTTATGTTATAAATAAGAGCATTGACCGATTAGTTAAATTTCGATGGTTGTTGCAAGAAACTCTCATTTCTGGTTTTGTTAAGAATTATTTTGGAGCTACCTTTAATTGAGAAGTCCTTTTGGACTAGAGACAAGTTTATGTTTTCATCAAATGCATGTATGATTGGACGTGGAGAATAAGTATTTCCTATCTTGTCTCATGGATGGATGTTGTAACGCATAAGAGCTATTAAATCTATTGTTAAGTTATCTGATGCAATTTTTAACAATTATTTTCTTTAATTATGAAGATGAATCATTGTGTTATTATGTGATGGATGATTAGAGTTAAGTGAATTACTTTACTTGTCATTATTTATCGCATAAGTGTTTTCTTTCTGATGATTTGTATCTCAATCAGTAATTGGATACTCACATGGTTAACGTATTAGTACTAGGCCTGTGGTATGGAATTGTTGTCTGCATGCTTGAGTAGTGATTTATCCCAAGCTCAGCCTCTTCTCCAGTAGTTAAACTTATTCTTGTTTTGTTACCTAGTTGGTTTATACCAACTTTCCATCTTATATCAATCCCACCTAAGAGAAAATAAAAAAAAGAGAAATGCCATACTGAAGGAGACGTCTTCGTAAGAAAATGTAAAGCTCATCGATTAATTGGCCGTATCGCAAGATATGGAGAACCATTCCACTATTAAACGTTGTAGAGTCTAATTGGGCCTCGGTGGTAGGTTTGGTTCCTGCTGTTGAGTAAAGGAATCTAGGACACATCAACAGGTGGGTCTACACGTCATCATGAAGCATTTTTTTCAATTTTATAGATGTTGATACATGTCACAAGAATGTTGGTTGGGATGACACCATTTCCCTCGTCGCCACTCACCAAGAATATTGTTAGGCCTCCACGAAATATCGACGACTATGATCAAATCCATGTTCCAGTGCCAATAAATGGTCAAGATATTCCCTCGATCGAATTCATACTCCGAACTCTTCGGAGAAGTACTCCAAACCCTTCATATTTGTAATCCAAAATATCTAGACTCATTTTCAAAAACTGTCAGCTCCAATCCTTCTAGACCCATACTCATCATGTCGACCAATTGACTATTTACACGCATCTTCATGTTGGTTCTTTTGGTCAACACTGTATCTCTCTTCCATTGTAGCCAAATAGGTGGGACCCCCCCACCCCTTTGATGATCAATGACTAAGGTTAAAGTTTCCCACTCCCAGATCTACAGTTCATACTAAACTTAAAAGTCTCTCCTTTAGAGATTTTTCTATGACGCTCAAGAGTTACCTCTGAAATTTCCACTCCAAACAGTCCACCATATCCAATGGTTTAGGTATATCCTCTATCATCTAACATGATTGTTGGTTGTGATATCTTCTAGGTTAATATAGGATTTCAAGGTGATATAACCACCACTTTTGGGACTTAGCCATTTCTTGAGTTCTTCGGGAATTCAATCCTAATTTTCAATGGTTTGAAACCACTCTAAGTCCATTACAAGGTATTAAAACTTAAAAGGGAAATCTTTCATCATTTTCATGCTCTCCATACAAGAATGTGAAACACTCAAGTATGTACAATCCATAATTATTCATTTTCATTATCATCTTCTCAATAAAAAACATTGTAAGATGTCCTGACTTTCATGCATTCAAACTATGGATTATAAACAATTGAGTTTCCTTTTATATTTATACATTTACACATGCATACAAATATATCAGTCATAAGCAGTTCGAGTAAATATAAACACTTATCTTTTAAGGGAATTTCCAAATCCAACTGACTGAGAGAGGATGTCTTTCCTATAAACCTTAGGCCTTGTCGTAGAGTAACTTCTTACATCATGCCACCCTTGTGTCAAGCCATGATACCACCAAGGAAACTGATTCAAGAAGTTTTTGATTTTGTGATGATCCAGGAAGGCTACTCTCCTTCCTCCTATGAGACATGAGATTTTTCCACCTCCCACTGATCTTTGGGTCTCCACAGGTTTATTAGGTGGTTTCTAAACTAGGTTTCCTATGCAAAAGGGATTCCCTTCTCTACTCAATAGTCCCTCAGTGACCTCCCCTTATCAGTGTCATTTTTTTCCAGTAAGAACCAAGTTGTGGCCAACTAATGATCTAGTTTGGGATCCAGCTCTTCTCTCTTCAGGGTGATCATCAACAACTTAGAAAATCTTCCAGTTTTCTTCCAAAAATATCTTGTTTTTCCTCAATCAACACCTCTAAATCTATGCCATTTGTTCTCTCTTTCTCTTCTATAGGTCTTCTTCACCTCCTCTCTCATGTGTCTCTCTCTTGTGTTCATTTTTTCCTCCTCCATTCTTCTTCTCTATCTCCTTGAGATCTCTATGGCTTCCTGCATATTTAACCTATAGTCTTTCATTCCCATTTTGAAGGTGCATTTATGTGGTATCTCTTTGTCAATTGTTCAATCATCCTTTCTCTTTGCATGGGTCAACTGCCAAAAGTCATTAACTTCCCCAACCACATCTGTGACTTCTCTTAATGGTCACGTGGTTTTCATATACGTTTGGTATGTTGGTAGGTGTAGCTTTATGTTTCCAAGCATAAATTATCTTACTATGCAAGCTTCATATTTTCTTCACTGGTACATATCAGTTCCACTTCACTCAAATGTTCAAGTAGTCCCTACCTTATCAATTTCCTTTGGTGTATAATGGACAATGTTGTCAAGGTTGTTCCCTCTCAATTAGTAGTTTGGTGTTTATATTAAATAAAAATATAATTACATGCCTCATCACATTAATATATGAAGTTTGTGCATAATTACAGTCTTGGGGGGAAACAGGGTGTTACATTCCCCTCCCCCTTAAATAAACACCATCCTCGGTGTTTAAAACACCATGTACATACAATTATACATTAAACAAAAATGGGTATGCGATTTTCATGGAATCTTTCAGCTCCCATGTAGCTTCAACTTCTCCAATGTGCTTTCATTACACCTTGACCTACATGATGGCTCGGTTCCAGAGAATTGTTTCTTTCCTATCCAGGATGGGTTGAGGTTCTGGATGGAACTCTCCATCTAGTTCCACCTGTATTATAGTCCAATAAATAACATGATTAGAATCATGTACATATTTCTTAAAAAAAGATACATGAATACATTATGTGCTTTAATAGTAGGTGGTAAAGAAAGTTTGTATGTTATTGGTCCTATTCTCTCTAGTATTTAAAAAGGTCCACAATATCAGGGATCCAACTTAGCACACATACTTATTTGCAGGGAGTGTCTCTAATGTTTCACCTGAAGATACACTTGGTCTCCTACTTTGAATTCTTTCTGGGTTGTTTTTCTATCAGAATAGCTCCTTTGTCCATCTTGGAAAATATTCAGGTTCTACCTTATGTTAATGATGTCTTGCTCCATTTTTTTTAGCAATTCAAGTCCAAGTATGATTTTTTCCACTGGATTGTCCCAACTAATCAGAACTCTACACTTTATTCCATACATAACCTTGAATGTTCTCATCTTTAATGATTCTTGATAACCATTTTTGTACGTGAACTTTACCAAAGGTATATATTCTTCCCACTGCTTGGGTCGATTCAAAACATGCATCTGTAACGTGTCTTCTAACACTTTGTTCACCCTTTTGGTTTGACCATATGTTTGAGTATGGTAGGTCGTGCTAAATTCCAATTTCATTTCTAAACCTACAAATAATATTTTCCATAAATTCGAGGTGAACTTAGCGTCTCTTTCTGAAATGATGGTTTTAGGCAAACCGTGCAATCTGAATATTTTTTTCATAAAAAAATGGCAACGTATATGGATTTATAAGTAGATTTTATGGGAATGAAATGAGCTTCCTTGCTCAATTTATCAACTGTAATCATGATTGCATCATGTTGTTTGATTTTCTTTGGTAAAATCGTTATAAAATACATGGAAATAACTTCCCATTTCCATTCTGGTATCTGTATAGGCTACAATAGTCCAGTAATGTCTTGATGCTCGACTTTTACATGTCAGCACTCCAAGAAATTCACAATTTAATGAGAAATGTGTTGGCACAGAGGCAGACACATGATTCAATGCTACAACAATGCACCAACAAAGCCCTAACTACTACCCCTTTCGGCAACATCTGTGAAGCAGATGAAGTCTCACCCGAGGTAGAGGCAGGGGTGGTTGCAAGACTTAGGTGTTTGAAACCTTAGCTAGGACACATATCTATGGTTCTAGCACTTAATAAAGCACTCAACACCATCAGTTCCTCAATATGAAAGCAATATCCACTTCGCTAATAGAACAGAGCTTCATAGTAGTCACACTAATCTATTGTATTCAAGCACTTAGCATAGGAAAATAAATCAGATCGAGTATATCAAGCACTAAATATAACCATATAGATTAGATCTAACATTCTCACATCTAATAAGCACAAAGCATAAGTAGATTTATCTAAATACATCCAAGAACTTAGCAAATAACATGTAAATCACATAGGACAAAGCACAAAGCATCATAACACATGATTTACGTGGTTCACCCCCACCCTGGGGCTACGTCCACCAACTCTTCTTCTTTATATTCTTCAGTCAATCAGTTACAAGCACAAAGCCTCAAAACCCTTACTCTGCACAAGACAGAAGATCTTCGTAGCTTGCTAGATCCTTCTTCCTTGCATTACAACACAAAGCCTTCTACAGTCTCACACAAGGAATTTCACTCAGCTCTACAAGTCTTAACCATAATGCACAAATCCCTTACAATCCACACTAGCACTTAGCCTTTATCCTTTAGCTTACCGACCTACTAGTTATCTTTCTACATTGCCTAGCCTTCTATTTATACTTTACAAAATAGGCCTAAGAAGGGGTAAAACCTATGGGACAACATCCCAATCCTGTTACATTATCCCCCAAAACCCAAAAAGGACCCAAAAGTGGGCCAAGATCCCTTGATCTCTGCTTCATCTTGCACTCCTCCTTAGACAGGATATCGAAGTCCCAACATAGGTCAATATGACCAAGAATATCCCAAAACTTGGTCAAGGGCCAATAGGCCCCCAACACTCACATGTGACTCATCCCGAGTCACTTTGTTCTAATCAGTTCTTCTTCGAAGGCCTCAAGCTTGGCTCAAGCTTCTTTGACCTGCTATTGTGTGACAACCTCTTGCTCAGTGAACTCCTGGATCACTGCATCATTTATTGGCCCTTCTAGGCGTTGTTCTGTTGCATTAACGACCTGTTCTATCTATGCTCCTCAACTTTCAACCTCTGTAAATAGATGACATGCCTTATCTTTCACAGGTTGGAGCCGTTGATTAACTTTCATAACTTTTCTCTGGATCATATGGATTTTCTACTAGGCTATGCATTGCTCATGAGACCTCTTCATTCTGTCTACAAATGACAGAGCTTTCAGATGCGCCTGTAGTGTGTGTGCATGCTACTTTGCTTCTTGGAGCTGCGAACCCAGCGCCTGTAACTTTGGGTTCTCAGTGAGGTTTTCATATGTTTGGCCACTGTGGTTACTCAGTTGCTTTCACTCCAAGGAAATAGCTTTTATTCTGTCAACTGTGCTGCGGGCAATTGCTTCCCTTTGGTCTCTTACATCTTGAGGGGTCTCTGGCATAGTGCAGAGTTCCAAGTCTGCTATGTGTTGCTGTAATTGTTGAATTACGTCTTCGAGTTGTTCCACCTACTGTGGAACTCTCTCTTCAGCCTTTACTTCGACGACTGTCACAGAGAGAAGTTCTCTGGTGACCCTTTCCTTTACTTCAAGTTGCTCTGCGAGAAACTGGTCCTTTTCTTTATGTAGTTGAGATTTTTCTTCATCGAACTTTACCTAGAGCATGAGATTCTCGCATTCTGTAGTACTACGCTTCTCTAGAAGGTCTTCATGTGCTTGTGCTAAATCCTGGGGGGCTTGCACTATCTCCTCCTATTCTCGTCGAAGGCGATCTTCAACTATATTAGTGATCTGGTGGAGTTGAGCTGGCTCATCTCCTAGTTATGGTGTTCCCAATGGCAGAGGCACAATGAAAACTGCATAGCTGAACTGTAGTGCCTACTGCATCCCTTGGAGTTCAACCTTGATCCAACTGTATATCTCTTCCTACTGAGCTTCTTTCTTTTCTGCTATCTCCAGTGAAGCATCGTTCAGTGTTGTGATGATGAATTCGAGGTCGTCTGAGGTGAGAGTGGTCTGCATTTTAGTCATATATGCTTTTGATTTCTTCCTAGAAGAAGGTTTTAGAGGGGAAACCTTCCTTTTCTTCGAGGGGTCCTCCTCGTCTCTAGGCAGTGTAACCTCACCTTTCTTCTGTTCAAATTATGTGCCATCTATCTCTCTGCCATATCCTCCTTGCTCTGCTGAGATGGAAGCGGTCTTCATGGATGCACTGTCTAAATCATGGACCTCTTCAGTCTTCTTTATCTTGCTAGGTCCAAGTGTATCATGCATTGCTTCTAGACTATCTAAGTCAGAAATCTCCATAGGGTCTACTGAAATGAGGAGGTTCGCTGACCAGTCTTTGTTGATCTCCTCTAATTCCTACTTTGCCATCTTGTATTAAGACTGCAGTTGTTCCTTGTGTTCATCATCTCGCATTGTGATATAGATGATATGGTGGTCCGCACTAAACTTCATTAAAGGTATGAAATGGTGGAGAGTATTCAGGGTTATACGCGGATCAGACTGGATGGTTGTCTTCAACTGGTTGTAATATGTGTGGAACATGAAATTCGACTGCCATTGCTTGTTCATGTCTCTATAGTACCATAGTGTACTGAACTTCACGACCAGAGGTTCAAAGGGCTCAATGTCCAGGAAGGTCGCACCTTCCAACATCTCCCATGCAATGAAAGTGATCAGTATAGGAAGCCAATTGAAGTGGAATTTGTATCCCTGATCTTGCACTTCCTTGCATTCTAGTTCCAACTGGTTCACGAGGTACTTCACCCAATTCATTTGTAGGCCCTCCACGCACTTCCCTACGAGGCCGAATACAAATCTAGTCACTTGGGTGGGTCAGTTCTTGCGAACTAACCTTCCTACGATCAATTGACAGGAAAGGTACACTACGCTGCTCTAGATAGAGGCTACCTTATAAACTTGTGTTCTCTTCTCAACATCTCCATAGGTGTCTTTAATCTTTTGCATAAGAGTGCGATCCATGGATTTTCTAGGGTAGAAATCATGTGGGTCAGGGCATTGCATGCTTAGCCCTGTGATCTGATTGATCAACATTGGATCCACTGTGATACAATAGTTTAACCATAAATATCCACCATGGTAGCAGGACAATAGCATTTTGACGCATGTGTTCACTTCTTGTTGCCTTCCGAAGTGAGGAATCTTCATGAAATTGAGCAGTGTGGATTGTGTGAGGTTCATGGTCCATAAGTAGGGAATGATCTTCGAGTTCTTTCCTTTGGTAATGGTCAAATACTTATGTGGGGAGTGCATGTTATATACATTCCTGTCGCTGAGGTTGAAGTCACTAAACTTCAACGCTGCGATCTTATCTTGGTCTGCACACACTGTGCGTATCCCTTTCGGGAGGTACGTAGTGACCAAAGCGTACTCAAAATCTCTGGGTACACTATCTCGATTGATTGCATCACTTAGGGGTGGAATATAGGAAGGTAAAATACTCGAAATCAGCTTGGCATTTGCGAGATCGTCTATGTGCTTAGTTCGCTTTTCATATGCTGGCTGCGATGGTCTGGCTCGAGTAGTGGAAAGAGATTCTTGCATGTATCTTGTAGATGAAGCCTAGATACCTTCAGACATCGACATAACTCTCTCAGTCATCAAGTCAAGGAGTACTTCTGTTAGTGATTCTTCAACTACGGTGAGCTTGTCAGACATCCACGCTCAGGATTAATAATATCAGGTCGAGTTAGCTTAGATACTACACTATAATAGTAAAAAAGAGCACAATGATCACTGTATATAATAGAAACTTAGTCTATGGGATTAAAATTCTCAGTTAGAAAAAGTTTTCTCAGTGCATGGAGTGATGAGATAAATAGGTAACTTGAGAATGGTTCGCTTGCAACGGTTATGAGCCTCCATTAACTCTTTTTCGATCCGTTATGGCGTGGTCTAACGGTTTGATAACAAACCTTTATTTTCTTTCTTCCCATTCGGAGTGTCGATTGAATGGTTACAATATCCCCAATGGCTATATTTCTTTTCCATGGTGAAGTGCCATGTGTCATTATTATGATATCCTGACGAAGCTCCAATTCTGCAAATTTTCTGTCTGCGAAGTTCCCTCTAGAACTTTATGCAACTTAGCTCTCTTCTTACTTTTATTTCTAGCCTTCTTTCTAGTGAGCTTCATCTCGGTAGTTCATTTTCCATTTTGGTTCTTATCTTATATGGTATTAGTTACTTCGCGTTGTTGATATTCTCTCCTAGGATCAGGGGTAACACCTCTGCTTTATCTGAGATAGGTACTTCAGTCTTCTGTGAGTCTTCTAATGTTCTTGCAGCTTCTACATCTGGGTTTCTAGTGTTAAATAGATTCGATTTGTTCTCCTGTTCTTCGATCAAGTGTGTGATCCTTCTGGTCATGAAATCTTTTAACTCCTGTTTCTTCTGCTCCAAGACTTCTTCTTCTTTATTTCATCTAGCTCGATCTCTGTCAATCCAAATTTTTCCTATTAACATGGTAAACAGGGCACGGTCTTCAAAAAAATTAATAATCTAAAAATATTCCTCCATCAAAGTTCCATTGACAGTCATAGGTATCTAGGTGAGCCTTCCACATAGGTTTACCAGATTTCCTCTGAATAACCCTATTCCTCCTAATGAGGGATTCATAGCAGGCCTCCCTATAGCTTCCCAAGTTCTCTCGGTCATGACATTCACCTGTGTTTCCTCATCTAGAACACAGTCAATGTCAAAGTCTCTTATTCTTGCTTTGATGCATTCTTTTCCTTAGAAGATATCTGATAATCTGACATGTTAGTGGTTATTCAGGGTTTCTTTCATATGTAGCAATGCTTGCTCAGATCCTTTTTGGGATTCTTCCATAATCTCAATTTTTAGATCGACCTTAGGTTTCTCTTGATTCAGATTCATTCTTTCAATCTTAGCAATCATTCTAGGGAAATCCAATACTTCATGGTCTAGAATCTTACAACAGAGGCAAATAGGTCTTCCATAGGGCATTCATTAGCCAGATGTCTCAGTCTTCTGCAGCTATAATAGAGGGTTAATCATGTCTTTCTTTTAAATGATCCCCAGCCTCTTCTGTATTGTGCACTAAGATCATGGTAGCTAACCTGCAACAAATTCTTTCTAGGGTCCCACATACACTCGTTAGTCCAAACATTCTTTATATGCATAGGTATAACATATCATTCATTATTCTTATTAGATCTACTCATATCAAATCTTCTTTCATCGATTAATACCCTAGTTTTCAAGATAGGATAGATCCTATCAATCATACCTAGATCCATACTCTAGAAAGAAAAAATTCTACTTATCTTACTTCTACAGAGCACAAAGCTTCCAAATCTAAAACGTTTAACTATTCTTACCTTTATCAAAGCACAGAGCTTACATATCTTACCTCTTTTTAATCAATAATTCCCACTTTTACTTTTCTTAGGGCACAAATCTTCTGGATCTTACTTCTTTTCTTCAAATCAGGCTTCTTTCTTTAGCACAGAGATTTATATATCAAGTAGAATACTGCACGCTAGGGCACATATCTATGCATAGAGATTCCATAAATTTAGGATGAATCTTTTCATAGAGCTTCTTATTTCTCATTTCCTAGCAATCACAGTTTTAGGTCCCGGCAACAGAACCATTTGTTGGCACCGGGGAAGACCCAAGGTTCAACACTACAACAGTGCACCAACAAAGCCCTAACTACCGACCCTTTCGGAAACAGTTGTGAAGCAGATGAAGTCTCACTTGAGGTAGAGGCATGGGTGGTTGAAAGACTCAGGTGTTTGCAACCTTAGCTGGAACACAGATCTGTGGTTCTAACACTTATTAAGGAACTCAACACCATTAGTTCCTCAATATGCAAGAAATATCCACTTCGCTAATAGAACAGAGCTTCATAGTACTCACACTAATCTACTGTATTCAATCACTTAGCATAGGAAAATAGATCAGATCGAGTAGATCAAGCACTAAATATAACCATATAGATTAGATCTAACATTCTCACATCTAATAAGCACAAAGCATAAGTAGATTTATCTAAATACATCCAAGCACTTATCAAATAACATGTAAATCACCTAGGACAAAGTACAAAGCATCATAACATAGGATTTATGTGGTTCACCCCCACCCTTGGGATACGTCCACCAACTCTTCTTATTTATAGTCTTCATTCGATCGATTACAAGAACAGAGCCTCAAAACCCTTACTCTACACATGGCAAAAGATTTGCGTAGCTCACTAGATCCTTCTTCCTTGCGGTAAAACACAAAGCCTTTTACAGTCTCGCACAAGGAATTGCACTCAACTCTACAATTCTTACACAAAATGCACAAAGCCCTTGCAATCCACACTAGCACTTAGAATTTATCACTTAGCTTACCGACCTACTAGTTCTCTTTCTACATTGCCTAGCCTTATATTTATACTTTACAAAATAGGCGTAAACGTGGGTAAAACCCATGGGTCGACATCCCAATCCCGTTACATTATCCCTAAAAACCCAAAAAGGACCCAAAAGTGGGTCGAGATCCCTTGATCTCCGCTTCGTCTTGTGCTCCTCCTTCAAAGGCTGTCGAAGTCCCAACATAGGTCAATATGACCAAGAATCTCCCAAAACTTGGTCAAGGGCCAACACAATGCCTTGCTTCATCCCAGTCCAATAATACAATTGTCTAATTGTTGTTACCATTTTCTGGTAACCAAGGTTACCTACATATGGTCTCCTATGGAATTCATCAATAATAAAGCACCTCAAATCCACTGAACTAGGCACCTACATCCTATTATTGTACAACAATAGATTATCATCCCTTAGCTAATATCCTTCATACCTATTTTCCCTAGGCTCTTGTTGCAACATCTAGACCTTCACTTAATTGAAGAAATCATATTCCTTGCAAGAGGTTCTTAATCCTTTGTTTAATGTCGAACTCTTGTACACTTATTGTTTCTAAGTGTATTGTTTCAATGCTTCGGTTGATCACACCAGCTACTTTGTTTTCTTTTCCTTTTATGTGTTTTATTTCAAAGTTTTGGCCTCCCAACCAACACCCTTTCTTTTTGAGATAAAAAGGAAAGGGAATCCTTTGAAAGTACTTTGCATTGATCATTTCTTTATGTATTTTAATTTTGTCAGAATGTCGATCAATCTCTCACAGTTTTGTTGTGTTGATTCTTTTTAGTGACTTCACAATGTTTTTGTTGGGAATTTATATGCTTATTTATCATGGAAAGTACACATAATTCCTCTGTCATAATTTCTCTTCAATATGTTTGAAATTGTAACAATTCTTAATTTCATGACTGAAAGTATGAAATTAGGAAGTCTTTTCATCCAAGATTTGTTGGTTGTATGGAGAAATGATATTTATTGAAATATTTTGTCTGGTTTTTATATTACTTTGATCACTTAATTTAATACATGTGACATTAGTGGTATGTCCAATTTATATTGACTTATTTTCCATGATTGATTATCACCCTAATCAATGACATTGTGTTAAGGCATGGGGATTCTCATATCAAAACTTTTAAATTGATCAAAGTGAGGAATAAATCTTTGAGACCACCTTGAATTCTCATCGTGACTTGTAGATTTTCTTAAGGGCATAACCTAAACCATAGTATCCAAACCCACACCAAAATATTGAACATCTTTGAAAGCTTAACTAATTTTTTTAGGGTTTTATCTTAAGTATTGGTGTCACTACACTTATGATTACACCAAAATGTTTTTGAGACATTTTATACCTTACCCTCACTTAAAATTATGAATGTGTGAGTCCTATCAATATGATTATACAATGATAATTGATTGAGATTGTGCCTCTTCCACCATTTAGGGTTTCACTGGCTCGTGGTAGGTATGGAGGTAAACATGGGTCATCCTTTCCCATACCTTGTTGTCTTGAAACATTAAGTAATCTCGTGACTTATTAATCCTTTAAGTGGTTTTATGTTTTTCTGTTACTTCCATTCCCTGAACTAATAGCACCAGTCATTATGATCATTCGTGCCAATTTCACTCGTTCCTATTACCATGGATCGATCTCATTGGAGATTTTATAATTCCCATCTAAAAAAGTTGTGTATGTTGAATCACACCTAGTCATCGGTCTATTTATTTATTATATAGAACCCGTAGTTAGGGCATAACCAAATGGTCCTGAGATCCTACATGCATATGCTGATATTTCAAGCATGGTTCAGGCAGTGGGCTGGGTGAATTTCATCCAGTCCTTTAAAGGATATAATGTCAAGGTAGCTGGGGATTTCACCCAATCATTCAATAGAAATAAGGCTACAGTGGAATATTTAGAGTTGTTGGTAATTGATAACCTCGTAGTTGAGGCTACAATATTACCCCTTGACAACGAGAAGTGTTTCAAGAATTCTAGTGTAAAGGATTCTTTTTGCTTCAGACTTTTGTTTTGTAAGTAACTTTGGAAGGTTTTAATATAATATCATTAGTTTTGAGCTTTGTGTTCATTATCTTCCTGTGATTAAATTGTGTTATGAATTTTTTTCTTTTGTTAATGTTTCATTAATGCATTATTTATTTATTTACTCGTTACCTCAACTTTATCAGATCTTTGTGTGATTGATGGATAAATTTATGTGAAAAAATGTATCAGGTTTCTCTTATGAAAATCACATGTGTTTAAATATTTTTTTTCAAGGAAATATGTTTTGTTGATTGAAATAATAACATATTATTGTTCTCCGTAAAGGGTTCGTCTAAAATTTGTTTCTTTTTCTTATCTGTATCAAATCTACTTTATTTTGTTCAAATTTCTTTCACCATAATTTTGTTAGACTTAAGTGGAAACATTGTTCGTCAAAGAATTTTTTCGTACCGGTTAACAATACAAAAAAATATCCACATGGAAGGATTCAACCAATAGATTGAAATATTGCTCCTGGCCAAGATAGGTTAGTGATTATGTTTTGTCATATTTTTTTTGTGTTGTTTGTTTGAATGTAAATATTTTATAGTAATGGTCTAGTTCAAATGCTTTATCACTTGAAATAAATCTATCATAAGTTACATTCAAAATTATTTTGTTTTGGTTTGAATATTAGTGTTCTAGTTAGAGTATTAAAGTGTTATTAGTACATTTGTTTATTTATAGATTTTATTACAGATTGGATTTTCTTGAGATTTAGTTCCAATATAAAATTAAAAAAATATATATTTTTTCACAATTTTTATTTTTTTAGAAAATCGTGTACCTTGTATATCTTGTAAAATTTGTAAAAAGGGTAACTAATCTAATTTAGTAATCATTGTAAATACTAAGAATATGATAGTTAGTAGTTAGGATTTGTAGAAATAATTTCCCATATTTTACGATAGATCTTTCACTAGCTAACGGAGTCCTTAAACCCATTAGGGATAGCTAACTTAATTGGATTATTTGAAGAACCTCGGTCTAGGTTGTCACCTCCTATTGACACATGGTATAAAAAGTGTTAGAAAAACAGGATTGTGGAGCAATAAAATTAAACAAATGCGGAAACAAAACACAGAAGATACACAATACGATAGAGACACAGATTTACGTGGTTCACCAAGTGTGGGCTACGCCCACCAGAGAAATTGACAGGTCCTTCCTTTATTATTATCTATCATATGAAGGGATACAACCTACAACAAACCCGTTGTAACTTCCTCTTCTTTCTCTCACAGTATCCTATCTCAGAATGCAATATTCTCCATCAACCATAGCCACAATACATTTCCCTCATAAAAGAGGGTTTCCTTCTAGGGAAAAAAACCCTAACATAATCTCTATCGCTAGATCTGCAAACTTATAATGAACGGTCCAGATTTACAATGAAATTACAATATACATTTACAAGGAAATTTTTCCTTCGGGGTTCGCCCCCAAACCCCTGCTAGGGGCCCTCTTGCCCCCGGACCCCGCAGAGGGGGTACCCCCCTCTGCACTCCCCCACGTGGAAGAGTGTACATACTTATGGGGTGTAAATACTTCATGGGGTATAAACATGGATGAAAGTAAAAGACCTCTGAATCAGGAAGATAGTCAGGCTCCACAACCAATAATATCCCACTTGGAGACTGATCTCAACAACTCCACCGATGTTGTATATGTTGGACTCTGAACCTTCTTGGACCTGAAAAATTTCTCATCTTCATATTCATTCTTGAAGACCAACTGAAACTAAGAAAGAACTCAGTTTCTCCCTGGTTACTCCCTTTGTTAACATGTCTGCAGGATTCTGGCTAGTGTGTATCTTTTCCAACTTCAAATGTCCATCTTCCAAGGCGGATCATATGAAGTGGTACCTCAACTGTATATTCTCAGTCTTCGAATGGAAGGCTGGGTTCTTTGCAAGATGAATGACACTCTCACTGTCACAATACAATGTGTTATTCTCTTGCTTCTTTCCCAATTCCTCCATAAACCTCTGTAACCAAATCATCTCTTTACTAGCCTCTGTAGCAACAACATA
>ML822011.1:134344-163452 GCA_009831015.1 Picea engelmannii | reverse complement strand
GTTACCCTCATGAGTATCGTTCCTTCCTCTTGCTTCCAAATGAGTAGCCTGTACACAAACTTCATCTAGATTCGAAGGATTAAACATGAGTATAGTATGTCTCAAATAACTATGTAATGCTCCAATATATTTGAGCAAAGTTTCCTGAGAAGACAAATCTACTCCCAAAACCAAAGCTCTTCTCCTAAATTCCTGAGTAAATATTTGCACATTCTGTCCTTTAGCTTGTCTAAAATTCTGCCATTCCATAGTTTCCTTTTGTTTATATGACAATGGATAAAAAAAAAATTTAATTGCGATAATAAAATCATTCCAAGAAAGAAAAAATTTACCATGCTTTTTCATTTCCTCCCGAGTCTTGGATTCCCAACAAATAAGTGTTGCACTATCCAATCTTAATGAAGAAAGCTAAATTTTGGTTTCATCATTTTTAATTTTCTGTATTCTACAATATACTTCAATTTGACGTATCTAATTATCTAACTTTTCAGCATTAACTTCTCCATTGTATATTGGCAATTCAAATTTTATATCAAGCTTTAATGAAGGAATTTGCGAAGTATTTTTGCCATGCCCCTTTGGAGAATTCGGAAGAGGTCTCGAACTGGTAGAAGAAGAAGAAGAAGATGATGATGGAGGAGAGGGTGGTGGAGAAGCACCATTCCCTCCATTTCCGTCTGGAGTTTTGTCACCACTGTCTCCCTTATGCATTGTAGGGTTGGAGACTTCACCCTGCGACAATATGTTCCTTTCCATCAAGATCTTCATCATCTCTCTCATCTCCATGACAGCCTTTCTGAGATCTTCATCTTTGGTAGGAACATGGTCATGACTTTCTGCATGAGCCATGCTTGGTGAATGTCTCCCTAAAACTTGCGGTGATGGTATATGCTTCCTCCTTGTCGGATAAGAACTTGGCTCCACAAGTTGACCTTCTCCTCTTGTGAGTTTCAACCTTGTGAGCATCATAAACAAAACTTGCAAACAATCAAGTCTTCAAAAACCAGTGCTCTGATACCAACTTGATCTAAAAATGAAGAAGACTTGAAATTATTTGCAATGTAAATGTTATGTGTTTAAAGAAAAAGGATCAGTTTGCAACACATAGATTAAGGGTTTACTTATGAAAAATACACATAGACAACAGCACAATCAATGAACATAAGAACATAA
This sequence comes from Picea engelmannii, assembly GCA_009831015.1. Classification (NCBI taxonomy): domain Eukaryota; kingdom Viridiplantae; phylum Streptophyta; class Pinopsida; order Pinales; family Pinaceae; genus Picea; species Picea engelmannii. The sequence goes on along the minus strand of ML822011.1, from coordinate 162,279 downwards.
GCACAACAATTGATAAAGGAGTTCACCCCTCTCTTGGGCTACATCTCCTGGTCCAGCTTCCAATGGATCATTATTATTAATTTCTCAAAAGTGCTCAAAAACATGTCTTACAATGCTCAAACTGACAAATTGACTGCTCCAATGGCTTCAAAGCATCCAAAAACACCTATCTGGGCTCTTTCAGCACCTCAATCGGTCGAAAAATGAAGAAGTTAAGCCTTCTGGAAGTCTTCACCTTCAAGCTTGTTGTCTCTACATCTACAAATTGCACCCCTTCTTGTGTGAACCTGGCACACACGCAATAAATAGCATGAAAACCCAGCACCGGGCGCAAACGTGCCAACGGTGCAAACCGTAGGACGATTAAGGGTGCGCCAGCCCCTAACCACCTAGGCACCTGGGCATATGGGTCATAGGACCTCGCGCTATAATAAAAAGGGCTTCGTTTTAATACCAAACAAAGTAATGACACATGGCAGGTCGGTTTTCAAACCATGCAAACCACTTTAAACAAACCCCGCGTGCATATACAAAGGTCACATGGTATATATAATGGTTACAGGCTATGGTTTAAACTCCGCGCCAACCGTTAGGTGCATAGCATATATGGTATGGACATATGCGATAACAAATGACCACGGGTCGGGGCTAAGCCCCGGCCCGACCCCCCACCAATGGTTACAAACTTTGATTTTAAATATAAACCAATGCATATACATGTTAAGTAACAACCCATGGTCCATTGGTCGGATGGTCTTTGTGAAGGCGTTAGGTGGAGGGGAGGTCCGGGGGTCGAACCCCACGGACTCCATTACATTTTACATATAACAACCAACCAATCCTGGGGTGCCACGTGGCACCCAATCACTTGCCCGAATAGTGCCATGTGTTGAATCCCTATTCAACCACCTGTCATCCAATAATAACTACCACATCACCACATGTACGGTCGTACGACTCTGCCACATCAGCATGTACGGACTGTACAGTCAACATCAAATTTTTTTGCTTGTTTGACTTGAGGAACAAATTGCAATATCTCTCGCTCCCGACGTCCGTTTGAGACGAAATGAATTGCGTTAGGTTCGAAACAATGAGGTCTACACTCTCGTCCGGTTTGAAGCGATTCTGATCACTTTGAATTTTTGAGCAAAATTTGATCCCCTGATCAAACACTTGAAGAATCAATCGATCAGGAGACATTGATGCATTCCCAACTATCGATGGTGAGGGAAATTTCCAGTAATGACTAAAAACCTCTAGGTACTCATAGGAATCTAGGTCTCATCTCCAGAATAGATGAGTTGGTGTCGATGAAAGGAGACCCATTGAAAGGAGAGCATTAAGGCATCTCTCATAATTTAGCACGAGGTACAAAGCAGGATCTTGATGATTTGGAGGAAATTGGATGAATAATATGTTCATGAACCAATGAACCTTTTCATATTTTTCATGTGCCAAGTGAAATCGGTACACGAAAAAGACCCTTTGAATAGAATCCAATGAGGAAAATTGATGACAAAGGCAAAGAAACCACCAATAAGGCTAATGGCATCCACAATACTACACGAATCCCAATGTCTAAATAGATGTCATGCCATCGAACACAAGGGAAACCACCCAATCAACAACCAATTATGAAATGTTGATTGTTGGGTTCAAGGTTACCTACCAATAATGAAAGTAGGACCAAGGTGCACAATATGACTACAGCTTCATGTGATTCTGAGACAGACTGAGAGTATGGCCGATATGAAAATTCAAGAGTTCTAAGGAATGGACAACACAGGTTGATAAATATCCTTTGAACAAGAGCATGAAACATATGGAAGACTCTGGAAGCATAGAATCAATGATGAAACTGTGAGATGCAGGAGGCATCAATCAAAATCTTCATAGGGACTGGAAGAGTAACCAGTCAGAGGAGTAAACTCTATGTAACTAGCTCAGCTTCCTAAGGTCATTCTAAACCCAAAATTATGATGACAAGTGGACTCAAAACATTTGTTCTCTGTTCAAAGGTGACATGATTGCTGCCAATATAAGATAATACTCCCTTCCCACCCGTATTTTTTTGTTTTTTCATAGTCAAATGATTGTTATGATACAGAGGAGGAAACGGGTGTCGCAAGTAAGCAAAATTAGTTCCAATAGTGGAACATACCTATGCTCAATGCAAGGAGGTGCATGCAGGATATGGACACTTGAGGGTATGTTCCCTCCTGGATATAGAGTGTTAAGATGTGAAGGATATAAACAAGGCTCTTCTTGTTTGAGGATGCAAAATTGTTGAGGTAAATGGTTTATAATGCAAAGCAAGTACCAGCAATAGGCTCAATACTGCAAGCAAGGGCTTGAGATGCAATCACAACTTAATGCCAACAAATGTCCTTTTTTTTAATCTTAGTCTACTTGGTTTGAAAAAGGGATAAACTTGCACCAAATAGACATCCTTTCAAATCCAATTTACGAGTGTGAAAGAGACAAGTTCACTTGGCAATCTTTTCACTTTTTGAAAATGAGTTGGAAAAGAGCTTAAATCAAACTCGCTTGGGAGTCCTCTTGGTATAGGTCAGCATGTTTATGACTGAGAAATGAGGTTCATCATAAATTCATGTATTAGCTATAAGGGACTCCTAGTCCTACGGAAAAAATCTTTGCATGGGCATCGAATGAAGCAGAGGATCTAACTAGGGTACCCATGTTTGGTAAGTCTCTACAATTCGATAATGACACTTCTAGTAGTAGATAGAAGGTTCAGTGTCACTATAAAATGGGTTTGAACCTAAAGCAATCTGAGTGAAAGTCATAGGGCGATGCAAGTGTGCATATGGAATGGATACCTATCCTATATGATAGGTAGCGAAAATACATGTCAAAAGTTACGAACGAGTGACATAACGTTGAAAACCGAAAGAATCCCTAGAGAAGACTACAAAAACCAACTCAATCCATTGTCATATTAGTCCATTAGGTGAAAATATTATCCGAAAGTTACTGAAACTATGAAAAGTGGGTAAAATTTTGCTATAAATAGTAAAAAAAACAAATTTACTATACCATTTGTATTTTTTACCCAAATAGTGGATTTTGGACCAAATTACCTTTGAACTTCAACTGGTGATTGCAGGAGCTACGAGTGACGGAATTGACGACCATCTGGACCAGGTAATTCCTCTTCCCCTCCTATTTCTTTTCAATGGATTAGATTTTTTATTTAGGTTAAAAATTTTAAGTTATTTAGGGCGCAAATTCAAAGTTTAGGTGTATGCATGATACCGTTCATCAAGTCGTGTATCCATGTGATTATACATGGTTGTCTAAACTATAACTAGTGTATCCTCATACCTATACGTGACTATGAACGTTGCATCCCATGTATATGTTCGTAAACATTATTTTGTAGTGATTTCTAACTCAAAAAAGGATTTTTCTCTTGCAGGATGGTGCTAGAGTGGAGGAAAAGGGAACGTGAGAAGGTAGATGTTGTTGTCAAAAGGGATCTAGGGGCCCAAATGGCCTTGAAAATATGTGGGTTGTATAAGGTTTAGGCTCCCAAAGGGATGAGGACCCAAGTGAGATTGCTACAGTTGCTCGTGGATTACTGGGATCCAGATAGTGAGAGTTTCAACCTTGATAGGAAACCATTAAGGATTGAAGTAGAGGACATTTATTTCTTGATGGGGTTGTCAAATCGGGGTGAGGTGGTCAACCTAAAATCCCAGGGATCTCGGAGCGGTATGAAAATAGATGAATACATAGATGCTCATTGCATTGCAAGGATCGAGAAGGTTGCAAGCCAACTCCCCATCTGAGCGATAAACAATCTAAGCCTCAAGATTGTTGTCCTCGTTTTGACATGGATCACAGGATCAACCTCTTTGCACTAGGCATCGAGGTCACTTATGTTCAGTGCTTGAGACCCACGGTGTACAATTTGTGCACCTCACTATTGGCTAACATGAAGATCCAGTTGAAAAAATGCAAACAGAGTAGTAAGAGGAACTTCAGGTTCACTTCTATCTTGTGTAGCCTTTTCTTCAAGTTGGTTCTAGGTTTGGGACCTAGATTTGAGATCATTTCGCATGGACCTCGTGACCCATCCATGGAACGGTGGATCGAAGTGATGAGATGGCAAGGGGGAGGTAGGGTTCCCACACCCTACAATGATGACTTATTCTACTGGGGGAGACGGTAGTTCATAGCTCTGTATGACTACCCCTACATAGGGATCAACTTCAAAGGGGACCCTGACATGCCAGTACCACTAGGGACTACCTATGGGGACATAGGTATGTAAAGTTTTTTAAATATTTCATTTATTTTTGTATTTTTTTTAGGAAAAAAAATATTTTTGGATGATGTTTAATTACTAATTAGACATGTATGTGATGCAGACATAGGTCCACAATGACCATATGGGCTTCCATGACATTTTCGGAGGCATTGGGGAGATGAGGCAGTGGGAGGAGATGCAGAGAGAGTCCTTCAAAACATGTAGGAAAACCTGTCTCATTTGACACAAAGGATTCTAATGGTTTAGGTGGAGGATCTGTCGGAGGCTATGCAGTGACAGGTGTTAGGAGTGCCCAGACCTTAGGTGCAACTCTTTCAGCGTCTCGCAAACATCTTAGTTTTCTATGATGACACTCATCTAGCGCCACAAGCGTATATGTCATGACTTTTGTATGATCGGTTGTATATATGTATTGAGGGTGTTAGCCCCAATTTTGTACTATAAACATCGTATTTTTTTAAATATATATATAAACATGGTTCTTTGGCTTTACTTATGTTACAATGTGTACATTTATGAGAATGTTTTCTTTGCTTTAGTTATGTGAAAAATTCCAATCTAAAATGAAATTAGCATATGCATCGGATACATAATTAGAACTCCCAGGTATGTGATGATAAGTAATAAAATCAAAATGTCATTCTAAAAGTCATACCCGTAGAAATTGTCAGAGTAACATAGGGTCATGCACACAGCAACTATCGTTCAACTGACATACTACTAACTGAGAATCCAAGTGAACCTCCAAAGAGAGAATACCATGTAAAATGGCATCGTGCAAAATTTCTATAACAATGTTATATTCGACCACATTATTCATGGATGGCCCTAGGAATACACCACCTGAAGACACCAGTAGACCCTCGGGTGAGTAAACGACCCAAGCAGTGGAAGCCAAGTTCTGTGTATGATGAATGGCTCTATCTGTGAATCCTATGTAGACCGAAGACTCTGTTGGCATATTCCAACCAAGGGAAAACTCGATAAGCAAGTTGAAAACAAAAAATAAAGGGAATATATATATACACTAAATTACATTATTATAAAAAGAGTTATGACCAAGATTGGGGCTCAAGCGTAATATCTTTTCAAGTATATCCCATTCCTGGGCTCAGCCAACATGTTCCCTTCATAATATTCTAATTCATAGTCTCCTTTGTCTAAGACACGTTGAACGATATAGGGACCGTGCCACATGGGTTTGAACTTGCCTACCTCCAGTGGTTCTTTGGATCGATCATATAAAAGGACCAAGTCACCCTCGATGTGAAATTGAAGACATACAGACATATCGTATTGGACCTTGGAACATATTTTATTCTCTTCGATATTCGTAGAGGCATCTCAACGTTGCTTGTAAAGGCTCTCTATGTGCATGAGGCATTGTTTGATATCAGAAATGCCAGGTAGGAGCACAACTTCCAATATAAGAAAAGGGATTTCAAATTCAATAGGTAATATCAACTCCACACCATGTACTAACTGGAAAGGAGAAAACCTAGTGGTAGTCTTGACCGAGGTTTGGTATGCCCAAAGTGCGGGATATAGCATGATATGTCAGTCATATTTTATTTGGTTGAAAATTTTCTACAAAATGGTCTTGATAGACTTTTTCATGGCCTCTACCTATCCATTTTCCTAGGGGTAGTAAGGGGAATAATGACCATGCTTAAACCCCAGTTCATATACTAGTTCTTCCATCATTTCATTATGAAAGTGACTTCCATGATCAGTGAAAATATCACTCAGGATTCCAAAATTGGCTATAATTTGATTGAATACAAAGAAGGCAACATTATTCCCATCGAATTTAACTATAGGCATGGCCTCGATCCACTTAGTAAAGTAGTCTACGACCATGATAATGTCCTGATTCTATCCAACCAAAGTTGGGTTGCAATCGACAAATTCCACCCCCTACTTGGTGAAGGGACCAACAGTAATGACTGGATGGAGAGGGGCTAGATGCGATTGCATTTTCCAAGTGAACACCTAGAAGGGGTGACACTTCTTAACTGCTTCAACGTAATCTTTAAAGATAGATTGCCATAAATAATTGGCTCGCAAAATTTTCTGGGTTATCGCAAGTCCAGATAAATGACCACCACAAGCCCCATTGTGGAAATCGTTTAGAATAGAATTGGCTTCTTTGTGAGTTAAACAATGACGCATGATGTTGTCTACTCCTCAACAATACAAATTGTCATCAACGATAAGGTAGTTCTTAGCTTGGTATCGTATATGTCATCAGTCATGTCATGAGATATGCTGAGGGAACTTCAAAGTTTGAAGATAGAGAACAATGTCTCCATACCAGGGGTCAAAAGACGAGACAAGGAAAATGTTTTCATCCACAAATGAATCAACATGAATAACATCATCATATAAACTTGGGAATTCAGATACTAACTCTGCAAATATGAGTGATTTCTTGGACTTTGGAGAAGCGAAATTGAGATCAAATTATTGTAAAATGACAATACATTTATTGTACTTTCCCCCTATGATACGCCTGGTAAGGAAGTATTGAAATGAATTGACATTGGCAACCACGGTAGTTTTGCAAAGGAGTATGTAATGACGTAACCATTGGACTACGTGAATGGAAGCCAAAGCTATCTTTTCAACGTGAGAATATTTGAGTTCGGGACCGACTAAGTTTATACTAAGATAGTAAACGATTTGCTCACTGTTATCACTGAAATTTCGTCCGCAAATGGTTACAGGAATCCAGCATCTTCAAACAGCTATTAGTTCACCCATGGACCAAAATTACCAAAAATAATTTCCAAAAGGTCCAAAACTATACAACCAGTTATAAAATCAGGATGCACTATGAATATATAGGGCGCACGCGCACATGCGCCATCAAGAAACACATGAAAAGCGCACATGTGCATGATGTGCGACTGTTGATGCTAAAAGTTGTGCACACCTGAGAACGATGCATTTATGATGTTGGTCTACCTCCCACCCACTTCTGGTTCAGCTTCCAAGTCGATTTGACATCCAAATCTCGGCTGGATCTAGCTGGGTGGCTGGTCAAAGACCTAAAGGTGCCCTAAACAACCCCTTTTCACACTAAAAGTTGGTTGCACAATACCTCAAAGTGGTGCTATAAAACAAGGCCATGGGTGCACTACATMTTCAAGGAATTCATTTGCAAGGTTATGYTGCTGCTATTCTCTTGGGGAAACCTCTTTTCTTATCAAGAGCATACTAGCACCATTCCATTTGGGCAATCCACATCACCTTTTGAGTGGGTTAGCTTGAGATTATTTCACCATTTCTTTCAAGTTTCCAAGTTGTAGGAAGAGCTCAATCTTGGGGGTCCAAGATCCCTCCCCTGGAGGAAGAAGGGACCCAAATTCCCCTTTCTCTTTGGTGTTTTCTTTTCACTAATACAATCATTTCCATTGGTGGCATGAGTCTTGTTTGTTTCTTGTTCTTATGTCCTTATGCACAAATGTTTAGTTGTTTTTTCCTTTCCTAGTTTAATTCTTAGCTTAGTCTTTTATGTTTATTCTTATAACCCTTTCCTTTACTATTGTCTTGCTTAGCTAACCCAACTAAGCTTGTAAGCACCTCTGTTTTGCTCATTTAGGTGACAAAAGAGGCACAACAGATTGGCGACTCTGTTGGGGAAAGGTATCAATTTCCTACCCCATTTGGGTTATTTTAGCTCTTATTTTTACTTAATTAACCTGCAGGTACCATAACTAGCCCAATCCGACCTGCAAAACATCAAATTCAAAGCTGAGTTGGGAGAATTCCATTCGGGATTTTCTTCATGACCGTGTGACAGTTGTGTGTGGGTTTATTGGCCCAGAGTCGCGCATCATGTGCACGTGTGCCAAAAACACTGCATTACTCTGCGCCTTCTACACACCTGCGCTCAAATATATTTTTCAGTTCACGCATTGGCACCCAGAGTGCCTCTATCTAGTTTGAAACCCGTGCACCTGTGCAAAAAGCACACATTGTAAGATTTTTATGATCTTTTGAAGGCCCATAACCTTCTTAAAGATGATTCCATGCATTTTGTAATCTGCACCACACTTACATTCCCTCTCATGTAAAGGGATTAGTCAAAACACATAGGCACTTAGGGGTTAAAAATCATTATTTTTCCTCCTTTTTGTTTTTTTATTTCGCCACATGGATGGCTTTCTTTGACTAAAAGTTGGAATCATTCTACATCACATATAAAACTTACATTGGGACTGTAAGTTAGATATCAAATGTTGAGTATGCTCTTCTCTCGCACTCCAAAGCAATCTTGAGAATCAGAAAGAGGTTGAAAGACAATTGCATCTCCCTTAAAAAGATAAAATCTTTAGGAGAGGACAATAGCCCCCTTGGGACTCCTCTTAGTTTATTTTTCAAACACATCTCAAGATTGTAATGGGCCCATACATTCCCACATGCTACAAAGATAGGATAAAATTTACTTTCTTAGATTAAATCACTAGGGAATTTTAAAGGTTTTGTAATGGGCCCATACATGCCCACATGATCACATCTTAGATAGTTTCAAATATTTCTTATATTAAATCACATTAGGGAGTTAAAGGAATAGTAAAGGACCCACATGTCTACATGCTATCTTCCTAGGAACTTTTGAATTCTGCAAGGTTGTACCAATGACATTTAGTTAAATAGGTAATCAAAGACTTAAAAGGACCAATCAAAGTCCACATGCAGCAAGGGGACACCTAATTCATTAAAAAAATGGCACACTTTCACTCATTCACACACAAAAGTCACTTCTCACTCACATAGTTTTCATCTTGAAACGTGGAGGTTGAAGTAAGTTTCCTCCAAAGGGATTATGAAACACCCCACTCTTTTCTTGATGAAACTATCCACTCCCACTTATTTTCAACGAGATTGGCTCACACCCCCAATCTCTCAAACAACCACATCTAAAAAAATTCTAATAACTCACTAAGTTTTCCTCCACAGGAGGTGCCAAAAGAAATCTTTTATTCTAGGTAGGATTTCGGGGATAGGCATCCAAATAACTCCCCGTTATCTGGTTTTCACATTTTCAAAACAATAGAAGTTGTCAAATAGGGAACTTTAAATCCTCCAAGTCAAGTGTTCCTAACAACATAAGGCAAGGAGATACCCATGAAGGGTTGAAGGTTGAGGTCCAGTTGTTCTGTGCGTCCCCCCTTCAGGCACCCACCTCATGGATGGGATCCAACCCATGACCCATTTCTTAGGCTGAAAATCTAAATGTCGCACTTTGACCAAGGTACCTAGTGACCAAATTTTAGGACATCTACCCAGGTGGCAATTGGGGGCTGCAATTGCACCTTGATCATATTTTGTGTGGCTATTGGGAAATATCACCAATTCTTTCAGGATATGCCCCCTCTACCCCTCATTATAATTGATTGCTTCATCCTTCACAAGTTTCTCTTTTGGTGGCTTCAGACCCCACTGTCGAGTGTTATTGGAAGGTCTAGTGCTATTTTGAGAGGAAGGACGTTACGTCTTTTAGGACATGAACATTTGTTTTCTTTTTTTCCCCATGTGGACAAAATCCACCTATCCACATATATGCTTCTTTATCAAAACACTTTATGTATGATGCACTTCTGATTACATTTGATTTGGATATATATCATGTAAAGTTCAAAAATTGCAGCAAAGACTCTTGTTTATTTATTGCTCTTACCACCATTCGCACACATTCACTCAGCTAGTCGGACATCATAGGGGACCCACAGAACCCCCATCATTCCAGACACTTGCTAAACCTCCCTCCTATTCTAGGGGGAATTCCTAGTCTTGCCAACTCATTGACTCCACCTTCTCACACTCTTGTGAGTGCCACTGTCTTGGGATCAACTTTGCTTGGTTCCACCTTACTTGGGTCCAATTCCCAAGGTCCACCTTGCACTCGCTCTCCTTTACATGGAAGCGGGGGGCCAACTTCTTCTCAAGGGGGAAGTACAAACCCGCCTAGTCCCCTCCAAGGGTCAGGTACTCAAAACACTCACACTATGGCCAGAACTAATCCTACGCCACCCCCCCATATGCCATATTTATCCTCCCTCAACATATCATATCTGACTAAACTCACCAATGATCCCATATTGCACAACCCCGCATGGCCTGTAATGCCTACCAAACTCCCTTTAGACATCCCCAAGTTTGAAGGAAAAGCAGGAGATGATCCTGCCAACCATATCATGAAATTTCACCTATTGTGTTCTTCAAACAACATCATGGATGATTCCATCTGATTAAGGTTATTTCAACATACACTCACTGGCCCATCTGCCAAATGGTATGTCAAAGAAAAATCTGGGTCCCACGCGAATTTTGAATCCTTGGCCAAAGGATTTTTTACCTTCTTTCAATTATCCATTCATCATGACAATGGCCTTGAACTACTCTCAGATTTCAAACAAACCGCCTCTACACATATTGCTGACCACATCCACGAATGGCGTTGGTGACATAGCCTCTACAAAGCTGATGCTACCCCCCAACAGTGTCTCAATTGGTTCCTCAAATCACTTGTTTCCCTCCTTGCCAAAGATGTGGCTGCCACCTTCCGCCAAACCGAAGAAGAATCCATTAGCAAGACCCAATAGTTCGAATTCATCTATGCCCAGTTCGAATACCTATACATGATACTCCTAGACACCCCAAAACTCGTGCCATTTGGCCAAGACAAAACTGGGATGTCTCACTCAACAAACGAATTGATTGGTAACACTACACACCACAACCCACTGCCTCAACAACCACCCATGCATGGTTCACCTCAATATTCGCCAGCATATGGAGGAATTCCTTATTATCCTCCTCCACCTTATCAACAACCATACCCTGTTGCCCTGACTCCACCCATAAGTGGACCCCCATCGACATCCCTAAAGCACCCACCTATCCAACCAAGTGTCAGTACTCCCTCTACCTCGGCTTATACCCTAAGCACTAGTGAAAGTGTCACACCATCCTATGTACCTTATGGAGCATCACCTCAACATAATTCGTACTTTCCATTTTATGGCCCCCCACAACCTATGGCTCCACCACAAGGACCACCACACATTGCGGTTAATTTTGTTCAACCCTCTCCCATTCAGCAATATCAAAATTTTGAATAGCTGAACACAAAAAATCCACCCCATCAATCGAACAATACCATAAAGAAAGGAAAAAATTGGAACAATAATAATCCGGGACCATGAGGAAACCAGAACCAACCCCAACAGAATCAGTTTGTCTGGGGCAACCAAAACCAGGGGAATCAAAACCCCCAAGGGAGAAACAACAACAATGTTAGGACCATTTTCCCTTGTGCCCTTTGCGGCGATTTTGGTCACTATACTCACCATTGCCCCCAAATCATTGACTTTAAGAGGATGAAAGATTCTGTGAATGGACCATGTCCCTCAGCACCACCTGCACCTCAGCAGGCCCCAAAACCATATGTACAACAAACCCCACCAACTGTACTACAAAACCCCTTTCCATACCAAGGTTTGATGAACACCCAACAAATGATCAATCCTACCCCACTACAAATGGGGCAATATCCAAACTCGGGCACCAATTAACCCAGGAATTCGGTTGATCATAGTGTCCTCCTCACCAGCGAAGAAATTCTTCTGCAAACCTGCAACCGTCAATATGGTATGCCTCCCGACTCTACCCCAACCACCTCAAAAACAATGCCAGCTACTACATGACAACCATTGATGATTCCACGTCCTAACGTGGAACCCATTCCTCACATACGACGAATGCCTTTACGACGGAATGTACATAACGCTCATGCTAGGGCTGCTCATAATTATAGTCTGGTTGGTGACTTAGCCCAGTCTCCCACAGCCATATCTATGTTGGAGGTCCTCCGAACTTGTCCATCACAACAAAAATCCTTTCTTTCTGCCTTGGGGGAAGTTAACACAGCTGACACGTAGCTGATCACATTTGATTCAGATAACAGAGAACCGCATCTTCTTGCCCAAATATCCTTCCAAATACCAGTTAAGATATGGAACACCATAGTTTATCAGTGTATCATCGATGAAGGTGCATCCACCTACATCATGTCTAAACACGTATGGGAGAAAATTGGCTCCCCTGAGCTAGTACCCTCTACTATCACCCTTCGAGTTTACGACGGTCAACCAACATCTTCTGCAGGGCTTTGTCAAAATTTCCCCATAGAACTTGGGGGAAAAACCATCCTCATTGACATTAAAGTTATCGATTCCTAGCTTGATTACAATATCTTGTTCAGATGCAACTACATGTATTCTATGAAGGTAGTTGCCTCTTCTATATTCCGTACGATGATGTTCCCCCATAATGGGAAGATCGTCACCATCGACCAACTTACACATTATGATCCTAACCATTATGTGAACATCAATAACATCCTCCCCCTTGTTCATGTTAGCTCGAATGATTTTCCAGTTTCCAACATTGGCCCTAGATTATTCCAAGACCCATCCATGTTGGGCACTTATCAGGGAGCACCACCGTTCCTAAACCCATCTTTTTCAGCACAAGTGTGTGTAGTTTCTTCTAAAGGAACATACATCAAATACAAGACTCCTATCACTGAGGCCCCTCCCCATATCAAAGTTCCACCAATTGAAGAAATACTACCTCAGGAGTTCCCTGAGAGTGCCATTGCACCACTTATCACAGACCTCCCCCCCTCCCCCCCCCAAGGGGAAAATCCCAGTATGGTATCTACAACCACCCAATATGGTTCCTCAGTCATCCCTCCCTCCTCAGTTAGAGGCAATCCCAGTGCAAATTCTAATACTTGTTCCTACCACACCACCCTCACCCCCAATCACTAGCACCATTGTTGTGGCTAGGGGTAGACGGAAGAAGAAAGAGCCCATCGCTCCACTACCTCCCCGAGTTCAACTCCCTTGCACCTTATGTGAAAGAAAAGGACACCCCACTCACAAATGTCCTTCTCTTCCCAAGCTATGTAGTTTTATCCAGCTTCCTCAAGAACACCTTTTGCTTACCACTCCACCAAGGACGTCCCACGCTACTATGACGTCATCAACCACATGCAAAAAACTTATACAAACCAATTTCACATGTGCCATATGTGTAGAATATGGGCATTACACTCATCATTTCCCATCTATCCCATACCTCTGCCAGACATTAGCCGCAGAACGCCACACATATCCTCATGATATTCCTCTGACACTCCATACCAATTCTCCCATGAATGTAATTCATTATATTTATTCATCAGTCCTCGAGAAAAGGGGAGGTCCATGTCTTCCCACAAAATTACCATCCGATCATCCATAGTGTCAGTGAAACTGGGATGGAATTATGGACCCACCGTCCATATCTAAGCCCCTTTCCCAACTTTCATTTTTTGGTACAAGAGCCCATAAGCTCCATTTTCCGAACCATCTTCAGCCACTTACATAGACATTTTCATCAGGTTATCATTTTCCCTTTTCCCCAGTGGAGCATCTTTCCATGACAGACTCAGGTACGCCTGCTCATGTTCAAAATTATCAAATAAACGGTTATATGTTCGATTATCTTCAGATATTGTTCATGTTCGGTATTTGGTTGTCATGTGTGCAGGTTCTTGGTCATCACACACCAGCGCAACCCATTCAAGTATATAATTGGAATTGGCATGTAATCATTCCCATTGAATCTCAATTGCATCCCCAATCACACCCTCTGAAATTTTCCTTTAGGGTCCCTATATCCAGCTCTGTAGTACTGTCACCTCCACTTCATTTTGGGTACTATCACCCGGTAGCACTCTCCCCCACATGAGTTGTCACATTCGTAGCCCCCCTTGGCACTTTGACACTCATGTTGTTTCAACCTTTAGGGATGGGAGTCCCGATAGTCTTACATCATGTCACAAATCAGCGACATACTCATTCTCCTCATTTTGCTAGCCTACCCAACGGACTCCCAGGGAACTTCCTCATGGTTTTATTTTTTACTGCACTCCCGCAACATCATTTACCATCCATTTCATCCACTGTTAGTTTTCCCATCTTCATATTTCCCTCCATACATTTACCTACTACATAAACCCGCCTATGGGGCCCCAACCCCCCACTTGTTTTTTAACCAACTTGCACCATCCTCGGGCCAAGTTATCCCATGTCTTGTTGTTCCCTTGACACTCGACCTAGTTTAATGGTTGCGACCACTTATACTTCACATATATTCCCAACCAAGGGAAGTCTTGAGTCTCCATGCATCTTGACTTTGTTCATGTATCTCCTCAGTTCCTGACCTCACCTAGTGGATTTCACGAAGCCCATTTCTTCTTGGAGTTGCGTCTCCATTTTTGTCAACATCGGCACAGTTTCCAGAAGGGTGACAGTATCTTGACTCTCATTACCTTTACAATGAGGAGTCTCAGATGGCACATGGAGAACCATCATTTCTCTCTGCTATCATTGATCCCCATAACATTCGACTTCAACACTTTCTCATGTTACAGTGGGTCTTACTTTGCGACTATTGCAGTTGTTTTTTATATTTTTTGAAGACCTATGAACTTTGTTGGGCTATCAATGCCCACAGAATTTGTGATATTTCTTACAGGTGTCATTTCCTATTGTTCAAAGTATTGTTCCTCATCATAATTGTCCTCTTCCTTTATCAAAACCTCCCCCGATGGCACTACAGTGGTCTACATCAACACACAGTTTCAATTACTGTACAACACCTTTTTTTTTTTTTGAGTTACATGACACGAGCATGGGGCATGCCCGCCTCATTTGTACACAATTTATTTTCCACACCTTGCAAAAGGTTGGGTCCTACAGGTTCACTTCTCCCTCCAATGGATCACTCTTGATACTCTCACTATCACTCTTTCTTACAACGGTACTCTCAGTATAAGAAACATTGATGAATTTCGGCTATCCATATTCTCCTAACCTCATCCATCAGAGGGAATCTGTTATCACTGAAATTTTGTCCACAAATGGTTACAGGAATCCAGCATCTTCAAATAGATATTAGTTCACCCATGGACCAAAATTACCAAAAATCATTTCCAAAAGGTCCAAAACTATACAACCAGTTGTAAAATCAGGATGTGCTGTGACTATATAGGGTGCGCGTGCACATGCGCCATCAAGAAATACAGGAAAAGCGCACATGTGCACAATGCACGACTGTGGATGCTAAAATCCACGCACACCTAAGAACGACACATTTATGATGTTGGTCGGCCTCCCACCCACTTCTGGTTCAACTTCCAAATCAATTTCACATCCAAATCTTGACTGGATTTGGTTGGGTGGCTAGTCAAAAACCTAAAGGTGCCCTAAACAACCCCTTTTCACACTAAAATCTGGTTGCACACTACCTCAAAGTGGTGCTATAAAACAAGGCCATGGGTGCACTACATCTTCAAGGAATTCATTTGCAAGGTTATGTTGCTGCTATTATCTTGGGGAAACCTCTTTTCTTATCAAGAGCATACTAGCACCATTCCATTTGGGCAATCCACATCACCTTTTGAGTGGGTTAGCTTGGGATTCTTTCACCATTTCTTTCAAGTTTCCAAGTTGTAAGAAGAGCTCAATCTTGGGGGTCCAAGAGCCCTCCCTTGGAGGAAGAAGGGACCCAAAGTCCCCTTTATCTTTGGTGTTTTATTTTCACTAATACAATCATTTCCATTAGTGACATGAGTCTTGTTTGTTTCCTGTTCTTATGTTCTTATGCACAATAGTTTAGTTGTTTTTTCCTTTCCTAGTTTAATTCTTAGCTTAGTCTTTTATGTTTATTCTTATAACCCTTTCCTTTACTGTTGTCTTGCTTAGATAACCCAACTAAGCTTGTAAGCACCTATGTTTTTCTCATTTAGGTGACAAAAGAGGTGCAACATATTGGCAACTCCCCTGGGGAAAGGTATCAATTTACTACCCCATTTGGGTTATTTTATCTCTTCTTTTTACTTAATTAACCTGCAAGTACCATAACCAGCCCAAGCCAACCAACAAAACATAAAATTCAAAGCTGAGTTGGGAGAAGTCCATCTGGGATTTTCTTCACAGCCATGTGATAGTTATGCACAGATTTATTGTCCCACAGTCGCGCATCGTGCACTCATGCACCAAAAACACTGCATTACTCTACAGCTTCTGTGCACTTGTTCTCAAAAATATTTTTCAGTTCGTGCATTGGTGCTTAGAGCGCCTCGGTCTAGTCTAAAACCCTCGCACCTGTGAAAAAAGCACACATTGTAAGTTTTTTATGATCTGCTGAAGGCCCATAACCTTCTTAAATATGATTCTATGCATGTTGTAATCTGCACCACTTACATTCCCTCTCATAGAAAGGGATTAGTCAAAACACATAGGCACTTAGGGGTTAAAAATCATTGTTTTTCCTCTTTTTTTCTTTTTACCAAAAATCATTTCCAAAAGGTCCAAAACTATACAACCAGTTATAAAATCAGGATGTGCTATGAATATACAAGGCACACGCGCACATGCACCATCAAGAAATGCAGTAAAAGTGCACATGCACACGATGCGCGACTGTGGATGCTAAAAGTCGCGCAGACCTGAGAATGATGCATTTATGATGTTGCTCAGCCTTCCACCCACTTCTGGTTCAACTTCCAAGTCTATTTGACATCCAAATCTCGGTTGGATCCATCTAGGTGGCTGGTCAAAGAGCTAAAGGTGCCCTAAATAGCCCCTTTTCACACTAAAAGCTGGTTGCACAATACCTCAAAGTGGTGCTATAAAACAAATCCATCGGTGCACTACATCTTCAAGGAATTCATTTGCAAGGTTATGCTACTACTATTCCCTTGGGGAAACCTCTTTTCTTATCAAGAGCATATTAACACCATTCCTTTTGGGCAATCCACATCACCTTTTGAGTGGGTTAGCTTGGGATTCTTTCACCATTTCTTTCAAGTTTCCAAGTTGTAAGAAGTGCTCAATCTTAGGGGTCCAAGAGCCCTCCCTTGGAGGAAGAAGGGACTCAAAGTCCCCTTTATCTTTTGTGTTTTCTTTTCACTAATACAATCCTTTCCATTGGTGACATGAGTCTTGTTTGTTTCTTGTTCTTATGTCCTTATGCACAATAGTTTAGTTGTTTTTTCCTTTCCTAGTTTAATTCTTAGCTTAGTCTTTTATGTTTATTATTCTAACCCTTTCCTTTACTGTTGTCTTTCTTAGCTAACCCAACTAAGCTTGTAAGCACCTCTGTTTTTCTCATTTAGGTGACAAAAGAGGCGCAACACTCATGGAGCTCATCATCCTCTTGAACCAGTACCATACCAATCGTCTCTTCGGACGCGATGCTATAAAGTAAGTAATCTCTACTATAGTCAAGAAACTTCAGGAGAGACATCAATACCAAGGCTTTCTTCAAAGCATTGAAGGATTCCTGGGCTCACTCATCCCGGGTAAAAGGGGTGTCCTTCTTCAAGAGATGCATGAAAACCTTAGTAATATTGGCATAGTTCACTATAAACCGATGTAAAAATTTAGCTTTCCCCTGTAAAACTTGAAGTTGTCGAATAGTGCACGGGGGAGGCACTCGAAGTATTGCCTCAAACTTTAATGAAACTACCATGATCCCAGTCTCATAAACTAAAAATCATAAAAGACATCTTGACCTAACTCAAAATATGCATTTATGAGGGTTCAACGGGATGCGATAATGATGAAATATTTCAAAAACTAGTCGAATATGCTTAGGGTGATCCACTCTCTTACGGGAGTGAGCAAAAAGATTGTTAAGATAAGCTTCAAATATATTCTTGAGATTGTGAAATGCGAAGGTCATAGCATGTTGGAAGGTTTCTTTGATGTTTTTAACGTCGAAAGGAATCTTCCGGTATGCGAAAGTACCCCAAGGAAAAATAAATTTCATCTTATGTTGATCCTCGGGTTTAAACTGAATTTAGTTATACCCTGAAAATTCATCCATGAAATAAAAAACTTTGATTCCTACACACTCGTCAAGAATTTGATCGATGAAGGGTGTAGGGAAATTTTCCTTAGGACAAGCCTTGTTTAGGTCACAAAAATCCATGCATACACAGATGGTTCCTTGCTTCTTATTAACAAGAACGGGATTAGATAACTATTCAATCAAGGGAACCGGGTAGATAAATCCAGCATTAAGAAGTTTTTCTACATCTACCTTAATAGCAGGGGCCTTCCGGGGATTGACAGATCTAAGATGTTGTCGAACAGGATTAGCATCCGGGTAAGTTTTAATCTCATGTTCGACAATTCAAGGGTTGATTCCTAGCATCTCTTCATATGACCAAGCGAATACATCTCGAAATTCCTTGAAGAGTTCAATGTAGATCAAAATTTCTTTTGGTGAACAATCTACATCGATGTATACATTTTCAATCTTGCCAGGGATACAAGAGATATCGATCATGATGGTAGGTGAGATACTTGCCATGTTTCCTTCAGCATAAATGTTGTGTGCATCAAGTGGAACTACAACGTGACTGACTATCTCGCTCAAAGTAGATCTAAATTCATCTTGTTCAATTCTGGCAAGCTCTGGGAGAAAATAGGAGTGATGATGCATATCATTCCAAGGTTTTTCAAAACCATTTTTTGCTTCAACAATGGATTCATCCAAAGGTAAAGCCTCATCAAGGTAGTCATGTGAGCAAGACGATGAAGTCACCCACACAGGCTCAAGAACAAGATCCTCCTCATCTGTTTGTGAGGTAATAGGATCGAGATCGGTGGAAGAGTCAAGAACATCCTGATACGCTATCGCTGCTGCCGATAGTGGCATGACCATTCCAGTATGTGACTTACCTTCACAATACATAGTCGAGGAAGGTAGGGTCCAAAGATCAATAAAATAGGAAGTGCAGAAAGGAATGAACCTCTCTAACGAAACGAGCCTACTGGACAAGGCATAAATATGGTGAACCGGTGTCATGAAGTTGAAGTTACCCATAAGGGATGAATACATTCCAACACCTATATTCTCAGTTATCGAATGATAATTTTCGACCATGGGGATCAATGGTCCAACATATGCACTGGGACTACCATACACAAAGTACAATTGATCGATCGTCATGATCTTCCCATCATGAGGAAAATAAAGAGTACAGAAGATGGATGATACGATCATTGTCATAGCATAATTCCAATTGTGTCCTAGTAACAAGTTATAATCGATGGGTGCATCAACCACCTTGAAATCCATATCTATCAACTTCCCACCTAATTGGACCGGAAAGGTAGGAAGAATATCGTGAGGGAGGAAGGAACGACCGTCAAAAGAATTTAACATCGTTGGAGACTGAGAAAGAGTCGGAGAGATGAGGGATTTCCAACAGACTAGGGACATCACACATGTTGCAGTGCCTTCATCAAAAACAGTACGCTTGATAGTATACTTTGAGTAACCCACGTGGATTTGGAATGCCACATGGTAAGGCAAGCGAGGCTTTAGATCTATGACGTCAAACTTGATAACTTTCGAGCCACAAGGATCTAGATCTCCTAATGCAGATAGAAAGGAATTCCTCTATGGACACATCTGGAGTACCTCCAGAGCCGACATCGCACAAGGGGTTTGACCCAGGTCCTCAACAATAGAGTAATTATGGGAGACTCTATCATTAATATTGTGGGTAGAGTGCTTGAGTAATCCTTTCAGAATATGAAGCAGTGGCTCTAGTTTTTCGATCTGTAGAGGAATCTTCGGAGGAGGAGGAGACTCTAGACCAGGTGCGGTTTATGGAGAACTGTAATCGTGAGATCGAGTGGCTACATTAACCTCATATTTGACCATATTGGTGCATAAATAGTCATTGTCTTGTGCTAGTGGGTTTTGACTCCCACTTGCCACATTTACGACATTCAAGGAGCTCGAGGCCATGTGTTGGTTATGTGGAAAAGGATTCACTAGCACGGCAGGAGGTAGAGATAAAATCCTTACAGCTTCAAAACGTTTGGGGACTAAATGGGTAAGGTGATCGTCTATACAAATCTTATAAGGAAACTTCACCTTTCACATTTCTTTTCTGCCCTCACTGGCATTATTATTTGTCTTCTCATTATTACCATTGTCCTTGGGTTTATTATTATTCTTCCCACCCCTATGATTATTATTATGTCCTTTCTTCTTACTCCCTCCTGGTTGTTGGCTACCATTCAGGATAGTTGACAACTGCACGAAACATACATCTTCTGATTGAGTGGGATTAGAGGACACAGATGAATATGGCCCTCCTACAGATTGGTTTAGAGACATGTCTTTCAAATGGCTTGTCACTAAATCTACGTATTTCACATTGACAGAGCCTACAATGCCATCAACATGCAGTTTGGGATTTTGTCTAGGGTCATATTTTGACCTCGATGTGTCAGGAAGAATCTCGTATAACATCCTAGACTAAGAATATATAATATCTAACTATTTGGATTTAAAGATCGCTTCTTCCTTAGAAGTAACCCCAGATGTAGAAACATCCTTCGAAATATAAGGTAGGAGATATTTAAGGAACCACTCTAGAAATAATTTTGAGGGTATATAGGCCTTGATCAACCTCTTCCATCTACGCCACTCCTGGATGTGATCCGAGATATGAGTGGCCCTATCCTGACAAAATGTTGACAAAATTTTGATGTCAGCATCGTAATGAATCGACAATTGAAAGTGATTGAGGAAGACTAAAACTAATTGATTACAATTTTTGTATGCCCCCATAGGTAGCTTGATATACCATTTCGCTGAAACACTAGTCAGGGTGCATTGAAACAATGTTAACCGAATAGAATCACCATTAAGGGAATTCTAAGAGAACCATAGGTGAAATGTGGTGACATGATCACCAGGATCCTCATCGGTACTTCCCTCGAATTTTGGAATATCTAAAGGAATCTTAGTGGGAAGAGAGGGACATGATGGATCATGATGCACGGGGTCATTCATTAACTTAGACAAGTCTGGAAAGTTGATCATGGCCCAAAAAATGGAGACAGAGTTCCAACATCTAGCCCCAAGCTACCTAGAAAGATTGTGGTTGGGCAATCGCAGTCCATCCAGGGTTCTGGTAAGCACCATGTCCCTGTTCAGGATTGTAATACCCTCCTCAAGGTTGATTCAAGGGGTTGGTTGGGCACCATTCTAGTAGGAACGTTCTGATGAGGGTTATAAAAACTTCCCCTAGTGGGAGTGGACCCGGGTTGGGAGTTGTCCAAGGTGTGAAACTGACCTCCTCTGAGTGTGAATCTGGAGGATAAAGATGGATTCGTCATGCCAAATGTGTTGGTCAGAATCAGCACAGAGGAGGTGGGTGTAAAGGATGGAACACGAGAAGTATCTTATCCATCGGGTTAATTAATCCATCCAGAAGCAACATGACTAGCCCCAGGGTTAAAAGGAGGAATGAATCCAAGGGTAGGATTCGTTTGAGGGACATGAGTTCCACCAAACGGGAAAGGAGTATAATGAGGATTTGTGCCCCCAAGTGAAATGCCAACATTAGTACCAACTGCCAGGATAGAGTTTGAAAACTGCGATGTAAAATTCAACATACCATAGGAAAAAGGACTAGAGGCCATAGGGATGGACTGACCATTATAGCCCCATGAGTGACCAAGAGACCCAAATGAGTTCATGGCTATAGGTTGAGTATTCACTATAGAATGGGAAGCGGTGCTAATAGATGCCTTTGACACTACAACCATGATGGTTGAAGGAGTTGAAGGAGTTGAAGGGGTATCGTTAACTATAGTAGGTGTGGGAGTCGAAGGGATCCCAATATCTTGATGACTCAGTTTAGTACTCGTCCTTGTATAATCTCAAGTATGATAAGTGGAGGTGTGTGTACCACATTTTATAACTCTAGGCATTTTAGAAGGAAAAGACTCAAAATGTGGTGGCAACTGTAAAAAGTGGCAAGACCTGCAGGGAAGTTAGTCTGGCTCCATGATGACTCAAAACTCGAGAAATAGAAAACAAATCCTAAGGCCAAATAGTAATCAAATATCACACCAAAAATAATCAAATGACCAAAATGCACACAAATAGGATAAAGTGGTTGAAAGGGACCTCACTCTCTAAAGTAGGTATTCCTTGCCCAAGAGGGCCTTGAGACTCCTCTGCTAAAGATCGGAGGAAACAAAATCAGTTATAAGGGCCCTCGTGGGCTTAACAACCAGTCAGTCTGATCCCCCCAAAGAGGTAATCCTCCATAAAGGTTGTGTGTTTTCCAACCCTTATCTAACCCAGTGTACTTGCAGAATAACCCCTGCAAGTAACCTATGTGGTACCTAAGTCAAGAAACTAAGAAACCACAGTATAATTGATGCACAGGAGAACATTCATAAGTCAGGCCCACCATATGGGTAGGGTAGAAAATCCTGAAACCTTGAAAGCACTGCCTCTCATAGAGGTAAGGGCACTAGAAAGATACCCAAAAATATATCTGACACTAAAAATGTATCAGGGAGATATCCCTTCAACCAACCTCATGCGACCCCGTGCTTAACTTCAGTGTAAGTGGAGCCTCCTGATATTACCAATTATACAATGGATTTCTCCAGTCCCTTAGTTAGACACATATGTTGATTTAATATCCTTGGAGAAGTTTACTCACAAAATCCTATTCCAAGGCTCTAAATCCTAAGCTAGTTTGTGCACCCTAGAAAAATAAAATCGTTACTAATAAATTTTAAATTATAGCGTTACTTTTAATGGCCTTTCTTACTCAAACAGTGCGGTCATGAAACTAGTGATGTTATGACTCAACAAATAAAATAAATGAATATGAATACAATGCAAAATCCTAACTTAAATTTCCAATAAATGATATGCTTTTCAAAATGAAATTATCAATTCAGTTCTACAAGTCTAAAAAATGCAACCTTTCTTTACATGCACTAATATAAATGACAAACACTCAAGAGATCAAAAATGCCAACAATGTAAAATGCCTAATATTTTTGTATTTTCAATACAAGAGAATGAAAATGCAAGGAATGAATCAACAACTTGATACAAAGACTCTACTGTGTGTAAATAGAGACAAACCAAGTAGGATATCAAGAATCAAAACACCCAGCCCAAGATGCAAGGACAATCAAATGAAAAATATGATGAGAAAGACACTGCCCGAAAATTCAATCAAAGACAGGTTTCTTATCACTCCACAGACAATTAACAGTCACCACAAAGACCCAAGAAGACTCAAAAATCATCAAAACCTACCCAAAAACCATCAAAAACAACAACCAAACACCAAAGGGTGATGTACGCAACTGTTCAAGGTAAAAGAGAATATGTACGCCTCTTGCAAAAGGACAACATGCGTATGTATGCAAATGTCAAGCAAAAACCTGCATATATGTGTCAAAACACAGCTAGGCTAAGGGGAAGACTAAGAGACTCAAACTCAAAGTGAACAAAGGATTTCAACCAATCATACGACAAGAAACTCAATATAAACGAGAGAAATCTAAGGAGAAAAACACTCCAAACCCAAAAAAAGAAGATTTTTTCCCCAGTATGGTCGCCAATTCTGTTATGAGGAAAATCTCTCTATGGCTAGGGGTAAACCACAACAAATGGAAATGACTATAGAAATCAAGTGTAATCTCAAGTATGCTATATAAACAAATATGCTAGCAATATAAGATAAAATGCATGCCTCGTCTAGACGTTCGATGAAGTCCAACGTTGAGCACTTGACCCAAAGAAATATACCTGCAACTAGTCCTCAACAACCAATAAACGCAAGCATATGGTGATAATATATAATGTTAGCACATGAAATAGTATAATCCATAAATGTTCATAACAAATACGACCATGGAATAAAAATTAAAATATTTGCAAGATATTAATTGGACGAGAAAAGAGTATTTCTATTAAGATGTAATCAACAGAAGTGAATGAGTTACAAACTTCCGTGTTGGCAAGGTTCGGAACTGAGAAACTAAGTTCCTTCTAGCTAGGCCTCCACCAAAGGAAAGCTCACATAAGAGAGACAATGATATTCTCAATCAAGAAGGGAAGATCTTGGGGACTGAACAATGTGTTCATACTTAAAGTACAAAGGGATGCAAACTCAATGTGAAGTGAATAATTTCTCCATAGTAAATTTTCTCTCAAAGTTAAATTCTTCTCCTCTTTTCCATAGATCGTATTTGGCCCATTTGTAGCCTTCAAGTGGAAATTAAGGGTCGATTTAGAATGTTTCCAGTATACAGAAGGCCAAGGATCATAGATCTTGTGACGTGACATGGAAACCCGACACCATTTTTTAATTTCGGGTAGAAATCTTGATGTATGCGGGTTGTAGTGGTGTAGCCTGTGTATACACATGTTGTAATATAGTCAGGGTGGGTATATGTGTAAAAATCATGTTTTTAGCTCTGGGATTTGCAAAAAGGGACTTCAAGTCTACATAGGGAAATAGAAAAAGGCCCTTTGTGCAAGTTTGCATAGGGTGAGGAAAATCTTGCTATAACCCCCTTAAAGAAATTTCAAGGGAAAGGGGTGTTAAAAATTTTACTCATTTAACCATCTCAAAATATCTCTTTGAAAACACTATAATATTATGCTCATCAAAATATTTTCAACGACTGTAATTTCACTCAAAACTGAGCTATGGATCGAAAGTTATGGCCTTCCAAACTTCTCGGCTTTTCATTGGCCAAGGTCCACCTCATTTCCATGTGGAAATCCATGTGGCTCCATATCACTCACACAATATAATGCACAATTGATGTGGCACATGTCACATGGCCAATAGAGCCCTCCGAATCAATTTCTCACACCAGTAGATCTAACCATTCTTGGAGTTGAGTAATATATGGCTCTAATTATTTCAGAGTCTCTATTAGCATGATGGTTAACTCCCTCCTTCTATGTATCATACAAGGGAATCAACTGGGATCTATGGAAACCAATAGATGAGATGAAGTATTTTCCTTTCTTTGATCGATGACCGAGATAATCTCTTAAGAATCTTACTTGAACTATTCAGAGTGGCACTCCAAACCTTTCGGAGTTGTACTTTGAACTCTTCAGAGTCAACTTTGAAGCAGTCAAATTGATCTCTTGTGGCACCATCACCACCTAACATATGAGACCCCCATGTACCCAACACCAAGGAATCTATTTCCATGTGTATCTGCCACCTGGTATGACACATCGCACACACGTTCCCAAGAAACTATTCCTCAAAGGGACCAAAACTTTGTGACATGTGGCACAATATTTACTTGACATGTGGAACCACCCACATTGTGGCATGTGGGGTGTTATTAGACAAATCATTAAGTGTCAACGCAAACTAATATCACTAACTTCAATGAGAAATTAGAACAAAACATAGCAGAATACAAGCTTCTAATTAGATTTCATTGTAATGTAAACTAATTCAATGAGGGATAAATGACATACCGTTTAAACATCGTTTTATCCTCACTAGTGTCATCCTTGATCCATATTTGGATTTGTGGGATGTTGAACCTTTTAAGAAGAACAAACCAACAAAGAGAGAGAGAAATGATATATATATTCCAATGAAATCTATGCATAAGATAAAGGAGTCATGAAATAAAAATGGAGACACTTTTATAGGGAATAAATGTATCACTGCATTATATTGATGGTGGAGAATACAACCTATGCCTTGATGTTGCAAGGTCCCTTCCAATGGCCCTTTGCTTCAACATGCACACCTTTTCTCCAATTCTTTTGATGAAGAGTATTCACAACCTGACTTGGAAATCTAAAGAAAAGCTATCACAAGTACAATCTTCAGCAGAATTCTTCATGCATAAGCCAACCTAACTTTTCCCATGAGAGATCCATCTTTATATAGAGTGAAGAGGGATTGATGAAGAGATTAGGATAATCCCACTAAATCAAAGAAGTGAGTGAGATCCAAACCAATCAGAGGCCACCTCATCCTTCTGAATATTCCATTCTAGAACCTTCGATAATTTCACCCTTTTCCTTTGCTTGAGCATCGTCACACCCTAAACACAAGCACCCTATGATGAAATCATAGTATATTTTGGTGCATCATGTGACAATCAGGGATCATTGCACCCTTAACATTTGGCAAGGTGTGACGATCTTATTTGGTAGGGTTTGTAATAAAGGAAATATGATTCTATTTCCCAGGGAGAAAGTCTTATTTCTTCAGTAACTTCAGGGAACATAGGAGTAAGTAATACACATATCATTGGTGATCACAGGGGTGACAAAAATAATTTGTAACATAATTCCCCCCAAAGTATGAAGTTGGAACATGTGACAACTGAAATACTTTGTAGAATGTGTGTGTAGATAACAAGGAGCACATCGGTCGGAAACCTGCAAACAATCAAGCATCTGCATAATAATGTACTATTTACTGAGGTAGGCATTCCCATACTCAGATTACAAGTGACTCTAATAATAATTATCAAGTGATTCATTTCCACCAAACATACACTGTGGATCCATGTCATCATGATTCAACATAGCCACGAGAAATACATTGTGGATCTATGCTATAACAACTCAAATTTGGGCATAGCCATGAGAAATACACGGTGGATCTATGTTTCAGTACATACTTATAAATACTCCATCGCAACCCGGATCTATGTGACAGTATCCAAGGTCTTCATTTCCATCATCTTGAAGTATGAATATATACATGTGATTATAGGTGTTGAAGTCGAACATGGTAGAAACCACTTGATTACCATTCATTAATGGATATCGTTAACAAGTGAGAGGAAAATTACCATTGATCTCAATGACCCCCAAGGTACTCTAGTACAATCCAACAAATATGAATTAATGAGTTGAAGTTTAACACTAGATGGAATTTTACAATCAGGGGTCAATGATGTGAACCCGTTGTTGAAAACAAGGAAACCTACCATTGAGGAATGTAGGTTCCAAGGTACTAAATGATTTCTAATTATAATTCTTGGATAATGAGATGAATTCGACGGGAAAATACTCATCACAGGATGGCCTTAATGTATCCCTCATCAATGAAACAAAAAATGTAACAGATTTGAAGTAGATCAGAGTATAAATTGTCTCAGAACTGACTCAAGGAAGGCCTGACATGGTAAGATTTTGAGAACTGCAGATGGTCGACTTGATAAAAGGTTGGTTTAGGTTTAAATTCTCTTGAACATATGAACGACACGACAATTGTCTTGGCAGAATTGACTCAAGGAGGACCCAATATATAGACTTGTGGATGATCAAACGAGAGACAAAAGGATTTCCCAACCCAGATATAATAATGAAGAGGGGTGTCATGTTCAAGATAGACTTACTTCCACTAACACAAATATAGATGTACATTTCTTTCCCAATTTTCCCCCACCATTTTTGGCGATTACCTATTTATTTTTACGCAATATTTAGGAGGATAACATATGCTTGAAATGTAAGTTCATCCTTTGGATGAGTCCCTCAGAGTATTTTTAACAAACCCTAGGAAGGAGTGGTTCGGTCCCATATGGGCCTTTCAATGATTGTTTTATGAGTCCAAAGAAAGAAAAATCAGGGGTTTTTCATGTTTAGAGAGTTTGAAAAACACTTAAAGAAAACTCCAAAAATGTCATTTTTTGTGAGTTAGTCTAATGAGACTGAAAAA
>ML822011.1:86515-98789 GCA_009831015.1 Picea engelmannii | reverse complement strand
AATCTTAATGAAGCTAACTGAATTTTGGTTTCATCATCTTGAATCTTTTGTATTCTAGAATAGACTTCAATTTGACGTATCTAGTTATCTAACTTTTCAACGTTAACTTCTCCATTATAAATTGGCAACTCAAATTTTATATCAAGTTTTAATCAAGGAATTTGCGAAGGAGATTTACCATGCCCATTCGGAAGATGTTTCAAACTGGTAGAAGAAGAAGAAGAAGAAGATGATGGAGGAGGAGAGGGTGGTGGAGAAGCACCATTCCCTCCATTTCTGCCTGGAGTCTTGTCACCACCTCCTCCCTTATGCATTGAAGGGTTGGAGCCTTCACCCTGTGAAATTATGTTCTGTTCCAACAAGATCTTCATCATATCTCTCAACTCTATGACAGTCTATCTGAGATCTTCTTCTTCAGCCGAAACACGTTCATGACTTTCTGCATGAGCCATGCTTGGTGAATGTCTTTCTGCAACTTGTGGTGAATGAAACTGCTTCCTCCTTGTCGGATAAGAACTTGGCTCCACAAGTTGACCTTATCCTCTTGTGAGTTTCAACCTTGTGAGCATTAGAAACAAAAATTGCAAACAATCAAGTCTTCAAAACCAGTGCTCTAATACCAACTTGATCTAAAAATGAAGAAGACTTGAAAAACTTGAAAAACTATTGTAAGTGATTTTAAAGCAAATGGATCAGTTTGCAACACATAAATTAAAAGGATTACTTATGCAATTTACACATATACAACAACATAATCAATGAACATAAACACATAAGCACAATAATTGATAAAGGAGTTCACCCCTCTTATGGGATACATCTCCTGGTCCATCTTCCAATGGATCATTATTATTAATTTCCCTAAAAGTGCTCAAAAACATGTCTTACAATCCTCAAACTGACAAACTGACTGCTCCAATGGCTTCCCAGTGTCCCAAAACCCTTGTCTGGGCTCTTTCGGCACCTCAATCGGTCGAAAAACGAAGAAGTTAGGCCTCTTGGAAGTCTCTTTCTTCAAGCTTGTTGTCTCTGGTTCTACAATTCGCACCCCCTTTGATTGGACCTGGCTCACACACATTTTAAAGTGAAAAAACCCAGCACCAGGCGCAACTGTGCCAATGGTGCAAACCATAGGACGGTTAAGGGCGCGCCAGCCCCTAACCACCTCGACACCTGGGCGTATGGCCATAGGACCGTGTGCATGGACAAATAGGTGGTTAAACCGTTACCAAACGTATAACTCCTTTTGCGCTCCAATTAGGGTCATATGGCATAGATTAAAGAACCACAGGCTATGCGCACTGACCATTAACCACGCGCATAAACATATACACCATAGTCATATGCCATGGCTATATGACCACGGGCCAGGGCCAAGCCCCGGCCCAACCTCCCGCCAATGGTTACAACCGTTAATTTAAATACATTTGTTTTGATATACATAACAAGCCACAACATATAACCCAATGGTCGGTCAGGGTTTGTTAAAACTATGCAATGTGGGGAGGTTCGGGGGTCGAACCCCGCAGACTCCCAATAATTTTACACTACAACCATTAACTAGTCAACGAGTGACACGTGGCGCCCATGGATTGGGCCACGTGTCCTCATATCATTTGCCACCAACCGGACACATGTCAATTCCTAATTCGCCAACAATAAACCAATAAACAACTGCCACATCATCATCGTATGGTCTGTACAGCCCTACCACGTCATACCATACAGACTGTACGGACTGTACGGACAGGTACAGTCAGCATCTAAAATTTTTGCCTGTTTGCCTTGACGAACAGATCACGATATCTTCTTCATACGACGTCCATTTGACAAAGTAAATATACCACCAGAATCAGGAAGACGAGACGGACACAATGGCACTATTTTCATCGCATTCCGAGCACTTTGAAATTTGAGCAAAATTTGATCCCCTGATCACTTAACCAGAACATATTTTGTAATTATAAATGATCAATCAGTGATGAACATGCTTTTTTTTACAAGATTCATGTGCATATGTGTTGGTGGAGTTTCTTTCTTTGTTAAGTTTTCCTGTGAACATGACATTTGTTTTCAATTTCTTATTATCAGAAGGAAAGTAATAGAAGCAGAATTTATGAGCAAATACTCTGCCTCTGAGCTTGTGATAATCTTTATGTTTATCCTCTAAAAAGCTAGTTTAGGAATTCTTAGCTGCTCCTTTGCCTGGATTTTTCCTCCCCTATTTCTTCCTCAAATCGACATCATCAAGACTTATTTCGATCCAATATTTCTGCTACCTTGCCCTGTGTAAAAGCTTTGTCCAGATCTGAGATGTGAATCACATTTTTAAGCACAGAATCCATTTGCCCAATGGCCCTCCTTGCTGTCCCAAACTAACCATTTAAAAATCAAAACCCTATAATTTTATAGCTAGCCTAACATTCATCCTTACAAACCAAGTTAAATCTAAAAGAGATATCCCTCTCTGAGTCTTGGAGGGCTATATCCAAGACTCGAAGTGGTTCGAGGTTACCTCTGTGATTGCCTCAGCAGCCTTAGGAAAATTACAGAGTGCTAACATTTTTGGTGACTCCACTGGGGAACTTCTCCAGAGATGCACTTCAAGTTCAAATTTGACTTCTGATGGTGAACAGAAGCCAAACACAGAAGGCTGTACCATTCACCTGGCGACTCCATTGTTCAATATCCCAAGCTTCAAAGTTCACAAGCGACTTCATTGCTGAAGAATCCAAATTTCAAATCCTTGATGATGCTTCAAGATGACAAGGTATGTGGTAAATCCTATATCTCGTGAAGCCATAGAAGAATGCAGGGGTGATTTAGTAGATTTTCAAATTGATGAAGTTTCATTAACAGCTGCGTTTCATTGGTGGAAATCAAAGAATCTTCCTCATGAAATTAAAATTTGTTTTATCGAGCTGTTTGCTGAAAGACTTGAAAAAGATATTGAGCTTTTGAATACTCAGATTCAGTCTTATAGTTTCCAAAATCCAAAGCAATTTTATGAGAAACTCACGTCTTCAAAACCAAAATATATTGTATCATATTTCGATTTTCTGATTGATGAATATTTTGTTTGCAAGCATAAGTTTGAAGTTGAACGGTTCCAATCATGGTCTAATATTGAGGACAGGAATGGGAAACTTATCCATGTTAGAATGTTGAAGGAATACCCGGAGAATCAACAAATAGATCATATATTTATTGACCCGGTTGCAAATTATATGGAGTTCTTTTTTAGTATAACTGTTCAATCATGTTTTTTCTGCAAGGAACCGAGCCATCACCAATTGCCATTACATATTTCAGTTTTGATTTTCATCAAGTATGATGAGGAAGCCCAATCAAGGGATCAACTGTTGGGTTGGCTTCATTGGCACTTTTTCATTACCTGATTGAAGCAGTAACTGTTAGCAAAGTAGGGTAGGTAGGAATGCGCCAATAACCTCATCAGGATGAGCACCTTCTTTTTTGTCTCTTCATAGTTTATTTTCAGTTTACAGTTTGGGGGCACCCAATGATCAGCTGGTCAGTGAAATTCAGAGTTCAGCCATTCTAGACACCTCCTTCGGAGCTATCTTCCCCAGGTGGAGCCTATGTTAGAACCCTATATAATAGGGGATCAGTGCTCTAAATAATATTTATCTTTTTCAGGCATATGTGTTCGCTCATGACGCATGGTGAAGGCGGCAGAAAGCGCTCGACACTGACCATGCATAAGGTGAGTGCTTATGCGCGAGATCCAAAGCAAGTTTCAGTGCATTTTAGCAAAAAATGGTGGATTGGTTTGAAATGGTAAACGTTTAATTCTGGTGGGCAAATGCAAACTTGGTTTGTTTGCCAAAATTTGGTCCTTTTTAGCAAATTTGGCCCCTCATCCTTTGTGCAGAGTTTCATGCCAAAATTATATTGGCCTAGGGCCACCCCCTGAATAATGAGCACACAAGCTAGCGCCAACACCAAACTCCAAATCCCACCTTGGGATCACTTCATCAAACTACTTGGCAGCTATTGGAATATATCAATACTCAGTTGTATTTTCTTCTCATGAATGTGGGATTCATTCCCAAAACATTAAAAATAAATAAATAAATAAATAACACATAGAGTTACCCTGTGCACCCAGGTGTTGACTAGGGGTTATGTGTCAAGTAATGGCCATTGCGTGGACTATTAATGTTTGTAGGTTCGGATCATGATGCGCCATCTGTAATGGAGATCACGTTTCGTCTGAGTTGAGTAGTTGTTGTCAATGTTCACTACGGATGTAACTTGGAAGACTGTCTGGTCACTAACCATGCTTAAATAGACTGCAGACTGTTCTGATAAATGAGAAATAAAGAAGTTTCCCTCTTCCTCAAATACTAGTCATTACTTGAAAAGTTCTGTTTCCATGGGATATCAAGCCAGATAACCTTCTTTTAGACAAAAATGGTCGTATGAAGCTCTCAGATTTTGTTCTTTGCAAGCCTCTTGAATGTACAACCCTATCGACTCTTCATGAAAATGATCCTATAAATGATGAGAATTTAAGGGAGTCAATGGACATAGATGGATGTTCTCGAGATTCTAAGATTGGGGGCCCATAGAAAAGTCAGCGTGAATGAATTCAACATTGGTATCGAAATAGGAGGATGCTAGCATATTCTACAGTTGGCACACCAGATTATATTGCCCCTGAAGTCTTGCTTAAGAAAGGATATGGCATAGAATGCAACTGGTGGTCACTTGGAGCAATAATGTATGATATTCTTGTTGGCTACCCACCATTTTATTCAGAGGATCCATTGACAACTTGCAAGAAGATTCTTCATTGGAGGCACCACTTGAAATTCCCTGAGGAGGCTAGGTTGTCACTGGAGGCTAAAAATCTTATTCATAGATTATTATGTGATGTTGAACACAGGCTTGGTTCTAGAGGTGCTAATGAGATAAAGGCACATCCATGGTTTAAAAGCATTGTATAGGATAAGATGTATGAAGTTGAGGTAGCATATAAACCAACAGTCAATGGGGAACTTGACACACAAAAATTTGAAAATTTTGATGAAGTTGAACCTCCATCTCAGACGAGAATAGGATCAGGACCATGGAGGAAGATGTTGACAGTAGAGGATTTGAATTTTGTTAGCTATACATACAAGAACTTTGATTCTGTGAAGGGATTACATTCATCTATTGTGGACTTAAAAAGGAGTGTATCACCGAGGAGACCATCTTTAAACTCTCTTTTTGAGTCAAATAATTCAGGTGTAGCTCTTCCTGAGATTGCAAATCCTGTGTGTTCAGGACAGGAAGAATCTGAATCTGATATTTTCATGTCAACCGATCGTATGTCACCTTAATACTTTCATAAAGAAAATAAGCACCCGTGAGGTTTGCGATATTTGAACTGGTTCATTAGGTTATGTCAAATCTCATGGATGCTTGGTTTTAGGCAGGCCTTCAAGATCCTTATTTTCAATGTCAGTCTCGCCGTGGATTTACTGCCTTCTTTTCATGTGGCTGAAGTAAGCCAGAGAACTTGACAAAGAACTCAGACAGATTACAAAAGAAAATAATGAATCTATTTGAAGCCAGGACTTTGAAAAGGATGGAGAGCTACGTGATCGTGAGATGGAACTTAAGGCACAAATTTTATCTTTAATAGAGAAAGGAAAAGAGAAATCAAAGGCTGAGAGTGAAGCAGGAGACGCAGGTCCATTAGTAACTGAGGTAGATATTCAACAAATCGTATGTGCATGAACAGGCATTCCAGTTGAAAAGGTGTCAACTGATGAGTCTAACAAGCTTTTGAAAATGGAGGAAACACTCTACCAATGCATCATCGGGCAATATGAGGCAGTTAAAGCCATAAGTTGAGCTATTCGCCATGCAAGAGTTGGTTTGAAGAATCCAAACAAGCTAATTGCTAGTTTCATTTTCCCGGGTCCTACAACAAGTCAGAGCTTTCCAAGGCATTGGCTGCATACTATTTTGGTTCAGAGGTGGCAAAATGTCCCAGTTTTCAGGCACAGATCGAACCATATGGAAAACAGGGAGTTCATCTACAATGAAAACCTGGCAGTTAGATAACAGGTGGCAGAGGTTTCCTATTTTCCAGGCAGCGGTTAGAACACACAGGGAGGTGGCAGAGGTTTCCTATTTTATAGGCAGTGGTTAGAGCACTGATCCTCCAGCTGGAATCATACCTCAAATGACCTCAAGGCATTCGACTATTGCTGCATTTGTTCATTGTGATGCTGTAAGAGTCCATTTGCCAGCGAACCTTAACAAACTCTAGATGTCCAAATAACAGTTACCAAATCGATTTTCCTAGGATTTGTTGTCTTGTTTGTTATAGGAGATAGCCTACAGATGTCATATGATATGGTAGCTGTTTTTCTATTTTGAGAAACAGAGCTAGAGTTTGAATGGTTTGAGGATTGATAGCATTCTACCTTTATATACACATGTAAAAGACTAACAAGGGGTTCGACTGGGGTTGAGTGAGAGAGGTTTTGACCTATGGAGTGTTATTCCATATGGCTAGACCTGTGAGAGGTTTTTATTGTGTTGGACTATAGGTTGTGCTTAGCCAGAACATTTTCTGTAATTATAAATGATCAATCAGTGATGAACATGTTTTTTTTTACAGGATTCTTATGCAGATGTGTTGGTGGAGTTTCTTTCTTTGTTAATTTTTCCTGTGAACACGACATTTATTTTCAATTTCTTATTATCATAAGGAAAGTAATAGAATAAGAATTTATCAGCAGATACTCTGCCTCTGAGCTTGTGATAATCTTTATGTCTATCCTCTAAAAAGATAGTTTAGGAATTCTTAGCTTCTCCTTTGCCTGGTTTTTTCCTCCCCTATTTCTTCCTCAAATCGACATCATCAAGACTTATTTCAATCCAATATTTTTGCTACCTTGCCCTATGTAAAATCTTTGTCCAGATATGAGATGTGAATCACATTTTTAAACACAAACCCCATTTTCCCAATGGCCCTCCTTGCTGTCCCAAACTAACCATTTAAAAATCAAAACCCTATACTTTTATAGCTAGCCTAACATTCATCCTTACAAACCAAGTTAAATCTAAAAGAGAGATCTGTCTTTGAGTCTTGGAGGGCTAGATCCAAGACTCGAAGTGGTTCGATCTTACCTCTGTGATTGCCTCAGCAGCCTTAGGCAAATTACAGAGTGCTAACAGACTGATCAACTCGTTCGTAGGTGCATGGATTTCCCATGCAACAGATGCTAGATTTTGAGTACTGCAACTAGCACTATCAGCAAAGCCCATATGGGGTAGTGAGAACACTAACATCTGGAAACCAAGCACAAGGCAAGGTAATAAGTTTGAGGGTAGAAAAAGAAACGAGAAAAAACACACTAGAGTATGATACATTAAAGTACAAAGCACTTATGAAGAAACACTTTAAGCATAGTACTTCGTTTGGTAAATCACATTTCTAGGTTCAACCAAAGGAATTCCATCGTAATCAATCAGATCATAATCCCCTTTCTCTAATACTCATTTAACGATATAAGGGACATGCCACATGGGATCGAATTTACCTACCCCCAACAAATCACGATCTTGGTCATACATAAGAACCAAATCGCCTTCAGAAAAAACACAAGGTTTAACATGTTTGTCATATTGAGCCTTAACGCGTTTATTTGAGGTTTCTATTACTAACGCAACATCATGAGTGAGTCTTGTCTAATTGCATTAAATACAAGATACGTTCTTCTTCGGCTGTGATGTTGGGGAGAAATTCGACAACTAGATTCAGAGACAGGATTTCACATTCAATCGAAAAAATGACTTTGATACCATGCACTAATTGGAAAGGAGTGAACCCCATAGCATATTTAACTAACATTTTATAGGCCCATAATGCCTAAAAAAGCATTGTGTGCCAACTTGGATCATGAATCCCTACCATCCATCGAAGCATAGTAGTTAAAACTTTGTTGATTTATTCAAATTGGCCATTGGCCTGTGGATAATAAGGGGTTGAGTTTTCATGTCGTAAACCCAACTTATCGATAAGATCAAACATCATAAAATTTCCAAAATGGGTGTCATGGTCTGTGACGATGGTTTGAGGGACACCAAACCTAGTGACGATATGATTGAATATGAACAATGTTGCAGTTTTCCTAGTGTTATCAAATGTAGCCATCTCCTCAACCCATTTAGTGAAATAATCCACAACTACAATGATGTATCCATGGCCCCCAGCCAAGTGAGGGTTACATGTCATGAATTCAATGCCCAATTTAGCAAATGGACCAATCGAAACTACAAGATAGAGAGGAGCAAGATGAGATCAAATCTTATTATTATAGGTTTGAAAAGCATGGCATTTTTGAACTGTGAGAATGGAATCTTTGAAAAGAAAAGGCCAGAAGTAACCATCTCATAGGATCTTTTGGGCAGTGTCATACCTAGACATATGACTACCACATGCTCCAAAATGACAGTCATTTAGTGCTTTCTCAACCTCATCATATGTCAGACATCATCGAAACATGGAGTCAATACCACGATGGTAAAGGGTATCACCAATAATAATATATTGATGGGCTTGGTACCTAATACGATGACGATATACACGAAATATATCAAGCCATAAATTTTTGGTTTGGAGATAAACGATAATGTCTCCATACCAAATATCGTCAGAACTAATAAAAAAGAGAGATTCATCAGGGAAATAATCTTCCTCCACATTTTTTGTTTCAGCGGAGGGAAGGTCACATATCAACTCAGCAAAGACCAAATATTTATTTGACTTGGCTCTCTCAAACTCCAAATAAAACTCCTAGAGAATCACAATCCATTTGTAGTATTTTCCCCCTGGAAATTGTTGTGTAAGAATATGTTGCATAGGGTTGCAATCATAAATAACCGTGGTTTTGCAAAATAACATATAGTGATGAAAACATTGGACATCTTGAGCAGCTGCCAAGGAAAATTTCTTCAAATGCATGTATTTGATTTCGGTGTTCGTAAGACTTCGACTTAAATAGTAAATGACATGTTCATCGTGTGAATCATCCTCTTGGACTAGAACCATGGCAATGTTATGATCCGAAGCAGCCAAAAGAAGCCAAGTATAATAAATAATATCAACTATAATTGGGGGAAAATAATAATAGTGTGCGGGATAATGCAAGTTTCAAAGCATCAAAGGCTGTGTTGGCAGTGTCGTCCCACACAAAATCATGACCCTTCTTAAGAATTCAAGTGAAACTTTTTGTTAGTTCGGCATAATTGGGAATGAATCGTCATAGAAAGTTTTCCTTCCCTTGCAAACTTTGGAGTTGGCGTAAGGTAGAAGGAGGACGAAAATTGAAAATGGATTCAACCTTCAAAAGATCCACCCTAATCCCATGCGTGGAAACAATAAATCCTAGAAGTCTTCTAGACTCCACACAAAAAACAGATTTATGTGGATTTAATCATATGCGGTAATATCGACATCGGAGGAAAATGGCTCCTAAGTGTGTTGGGTGATCTTTACAACGCATGGAATGCATCGGTAAATCATCAAGTTAAGTTTGTACAATATTCTTAATATCATGAAAGGCATAATACATAGCATTTTGAAAAGTCGCACCAACATTCTTGAGACTGAAAGGGAGTTTACGGTACGTGAAGGTACCCCAAGGGTAAATAAAAGAGATCTTATGTTGATCTACATGTTCGCCAATTTTGTGATCAGAAAAATAGGTAAGTTTTGACACAAACTAATCTCCCTAACTTCAACAATAAATTAGAACAAAACATAGCAAAATACAAGTTTATCCTTAGATTTCATTGTAATGTAAACTATTTTAATGAGAGATAAATGGCATACCGTTTAAACTTCATTTGATCCTCTCTAGTGTTGTCCTTGCTCCATCTTTTTGTGGGATGTTGAGCCTGTTAAGAAGGAAAAACCAACAAACAGAGGGAGCAATGACATATATATTACAATGAAAGTTATGCATAAGTTCAAGGAGTCTTGCAATAAAAATAGAGACACTTTTATAGGGAAGAAATGTATCACTACATTATATTGATGAAAGTGGATAATACAACATATACCTTGATGTTGCAAGATCCTTTCCAATGGCCCTTTTCTTCAACACGCACATTTTTTCTCCAATGCTTTTGATGAATATGATTCACAACCTAACTTGGAAAGATAAAGCAAATCTATCACAAGTACAATCTTCAGAAGAATTATTCATGCATAAGCCAACCTAGCTTTTCCCATGAGAGATCCCTCTTTATATAGAGTGAAGAGGGATGGATGAAGAGATTATGATAATCCCACTAAATCAGAGAAGTGAGTGAGATCCAAATTGATCGAAGGCCACCTCATCCTTTCGAAGATTCCATTCTAGAACCTTCGAGAATTTCATTTTTTTCCTTTTCTTGAGCATCGTCGCACCCTAAACACAAGTAGTCTGAGACGATGCTGCAGTCCACTATGGTGCAACATGCAACGATCAAGGATTGTCACACCCTTAAAATCTGGTAAGGTGTCACAATCTTCTTTGGTAGGGTTTTTAGTAAAGGAAAGATGATTATATTTCCTAGGGAGAAAGTATTATTTCTTCAGTAGCTTCAGGGAACAAAGGAGTAAGTAATACAAATATCATCGGTGATCATGGGGGTGACCAAAATAATGTGACATGGGGTAGTTTGGGTATAAACATCATCACAGGGTATTTTTTTCGATCTTACAGATTTTTATATGTGTCCCAAGCACAATGGTTGGGATGAAATCATTTCCCTCATCACCACTCGCAAAGAATATTGTTAGGTCTCTGTGATCAATCGGTGACTATGATCATATCACCATTCTCATGATGATAAATGGTCTAGATATGTCTTCCATCGGATTCATACTTCGAACTCTTCAGAGGAGTACTCCAAAAACTTCTGAGTTTTACTTCGAAGTCTCTAGAGTCAACTCCTAAAATGGTCAGCTCCAATATATCTAGACCCACACTCATCCTATCAACCAATCGATTATTGACACACATATTAATGTTGGCAATTCTGGTCAACATCGTCTCACTCTTCCATCGTAACTGTCTAAGTTCCCCTCCCCCTCGATGATTAACGACTCGGGTTAAACTTTCCCACTTCCATATCTATGGTTCATACTCAACTTAGGAGTCTCTCCTTTGAAGCTCTTTCTATGACGATCGAGGGTTCCCTCCAAATGTTCCACTTCAAATATTCCACCATGTCCACTAGTTCAAATCTCTCCTCTATAATCTAACCTGATCAACAGTTTCAATCTCTCCTGGGTTAATACAATATTTCACAGTGATATAACCACCTATTTGGGGACTTAACCATTTCTTGAGTTCTTTAGGAATTCAATCCTAATTTTCAAGGGTTTGAAACCACTCTAAGGCCATTACAAGTTATTAAAACTTAAAATGGAAATATTGCATGATTTGCAGGCTCTCCATACAAGAATATGAAATTCTCAAGTATTTACAGTCCATACTTATTAATTTTCATGATCATCCGCTCAATAACAAACATTCTAACATTTCCTATGTTTTCGTGCATTCAAACTATAGACTATAAACAACTGATTTTCCTTTTATATTCATACGTTTACACATGCATACAAATATATTAGTCATAAGAAGTTCTAGTAAATATAAAGACTTATCTGGTAAGGAAAATTCCAAATCCAACTAACTGAGAAAGGATGTCTTTCCTCCCAACCTTAGGTCTTGTCATAGAGTAACTTCCTACAACATTCCACCCCCATGCCAAGCCATGATACCAACCATGGAAACTGACTCATCAGGATTACAATTTTACGATGATCCAGGAAGGTTGCTCTCCTTCCTCCTTTGACACAACAAAAGTTGCCACCTCCCACTGATTTTTGGGTCTCCACAGGCTTATCAGGTGGTTTCTAAATTGAATTTCCTCTGCACAAGAGAGTCCCTTCTCTTATAAATAGACCCTCAATGAAATCCCCTTACTAGTTTCATTTTTTTTTTGTAAGCACCAAGTTGTGGACCATTAAAGCTCCAGTTTGGGATACAGGTTTGCTCTATTCAGGGTGATCATCAAAAACTCATACAAGCTTCATGTTTTCCTCCATAAAGATCTTCATTTTCCTTATTTTTCCTCAATCAACACCTCTGAACCTCTTCTCTTTGTTATCTCTTGCTCTTCTATGGGTGTTCTTCACCTCCTCTCTTGTGTGTCTCTCTCTTGTCTTCATGTTTTCCTCCTTTGGTCGTGTTGA
>ML822011.1:52288-71605 GCA_009831015.1 Picea engelmannii | reverse complement strand
TAATCTAATATGCCCCAATTAAGGGGTAATGAGCCAATATTAGGGCTTAACACAAGATATATTTTTGTGTACTGGAGAACCTAGAGGACATGACCCCAAAACAATTGCACTCAATCATGTCAAATTTGTACGCCTCACTCACCATGAAATCCATGTAGTGAACTATGATGAGAATACCTTCAAGGGGGTCTTATTATTTGAATAAGTAATACAAAGGTTTCCAGATGATGTGTCCAGGGAAAAGTTGTTAATGGAAGAAGAAGAAAAGAGAAAAATAACTCAGGAATAGTTCCAATTTCTTCTAGAAAAGGAACAACAAAAGCTAGAGGTGAAGGAATAAGAGGAAAAAATAAAAGTAGAGGAGATACACCTGAAGGAAATGATAGTGGAAGAGGAATTTCAGAGAATACAATCAGAGAAAGAAAAGGAAAAGAAAAAGAGTCAAGATGACATCAAATGAAAGGTGAAATATGAACCCAAGAAGAGTTCCAAGGTGGACGAGAAGAAGAAAAAAGAGGAATAATTGAAGAATCTTGTTGATGAGAGGAAGAAAAAGACAGAAAATAAAGCAAAATATCATCAAGATGCACTAAATAAGAAAAAGGTCGAAGAGGAGAGCCTGATACTAGTAGCAAAAGCACGTGTAAATAAAAAAACAAAATATGAAGAACAACAAAAGGTTGTTGAAGCTAAATCCAAAAGGAAATCAAATGAATAAGAAAAGAAATAAAGACAAAATATATTTGGTGAGATGTAGAGAAAATCAAAAACTGTGAGTGTGGGAATGGTTGACATTCCCCCCTAGGAATGTACCCTTCTTATGGCCATACTAGATATTTGTTTTCTTCTCCTCACAGGTGTTAAAATCATATGATGTTGTAGTGGAACTACGGGAATACTACTATAGTGACAAGACTAAAGGGATAGAGAAAAGGACAAGAAAAAGGAAAAGAGGGGACATGGATCTCAACCAAGGATAGACTAAAAGAACTATTGAATGGAGGGAAAGTCCATATCCCAAAGACAATGTCATCTACACCACATATTCTCTTCATGCATTTATAGGAACGAACGCAATGTCTATGTATGATTTTTCTACTACATTAGACATAGAATAGGAAAAAATAGTTGAACTGGAAGGATTGTCGAATGCACGTAGAGATGACCTCACTACTGAATTTGAAAAGGTATCCATAATTGCAGAGAATATCCACATAGAGGAAAAGGATAATATTTTACAAGAATAAAAATATGAAATGAGTGCATAGTTTGGGAAGAGAGTCCAAACATCTCATAATTTGAAGAAAGAAGAACTAGACACCCTCAAAATGAAACATTCATAGGAGATATAACAATTGAAGAATAAGTACACACAAGAGTTGACCAACCTGCAGGTAGAAAGCATGGACACTAGCAAGTTTATTGAATAGCTAGAACACAAAATTCAAGGGCAAGAACAAGATAAAGAAACACTTGAGAACACCTTTGAAGAAAATAAAGAAGGAAGTATCATCCTAGAACCCCTTAAGGTAGAAGCCACAACTATTAATTAGGGGCTAAAATCAAAGCAAAGGAAATGATTTTGCATGCTAAATGACATACATAAGAACAAAGATGATCGGACAAGGTTTGAAGATTAGATGAAGGAAATTAGATATAAATATCAAAAGGCTCAAGATTCCTTTCATAGGATTTTATATTGGGAGAGTGTGTACAAGAACCCACTGGATACCCTACCACTCTATACCACTAGACAAAAAATAAAATATCAAGTCATGTTTGATACATGGAAGACCCTACTAAAATACATCAAAAGTATTCAAGAAACAGTGACAAAGTCATTCAAAAGGTTATGGAATTCTTCTAATGGGCTCCTATAGGAATTCAAAATGAAAAAAATGCCTAATATTGATAATGCAGCCCCGGGAGAACTAAGAATAGTAAATGTAGATGAAAAGTATCAAGTTGGTGTGCCTTATCTTTGTATGAATCTATATCAAATACAAAGGGAGAACAAAGGTATCATAACTAATAATTTTTAGTATTGGGATGAAAGGTATCAGGATGATGTGCCTTATCTCTGTATGAATCTATATCAAATACAAAGGGAAAACAAAGAATTAAAAAGAAAAAATCAAGTGTTGATTGATAGAAAAGAACAAGGTTTGGACCAGGTAAAATAACAATCAAAGTATTCTAAAACTATAATAGTCAAAAGATCCAAAGAGGTCAACATTTTTATCAATTCTAACTTGCAACAATCGTCAATATCAAATGCCTAAATTTAGTGTTTGAGAGTTATCATTTTGTTTGTAAGGTTTGAATTTGTTGGGTTTGTTTTGATTTTTTTCTTTATTAAGAACAAGCTCCAAAATCAAAGATTATGTAGCTTTCTCTTTTAATATTTATGATTTTTAATTAATTTATGATTCTCATTTCTTTTTCAGGTTCTTACCTTTAGAAAGCATTCTAGAGAAGTATTGATAAGATTTGTGTGTGATTTTCTCTTATTGAAGATATCACAAAATCATCCTGGAATGTCCACTTATGGTTATGTTTAGTTGTTTGATCAACAAAATTTGTACAAGTTGTTGTGAGCATTGTTATATCTAGGCTTATTATTTCCTATTTTGGTATAATTCAAGACAAACGTTCCAGATTGCTCTTATCCTTGGATATTTTACATTATCAATTTTTTATGGATTGAGGCCTTGAGTTTGTTTAAAAGAGTAGGATCTCGATGGATATAAAGGGGGTGCATGGAATAGAGAATGGACTTGGGATCCTAATGGGAGGACAACGACCCTTATATTTTCTTCATAATTTTGTTTTGTAAGTAATTTTGGAAGGTTTTAATATAATGTCATTAGTTTTGAGCTTTGTGTTCCTTATCTTCCTATCATTAAATTGTGTTATGAAATTTTTTCTTTTGTCCATGTTTCATTAATGCATTATTATTTATTTATGAATATCCTGTTAAAAGTTTAATATTTAAAAATATTACTCGTTACCTCAACTTTATCAACTCTTTGTGTGATTGATGGATAAATTCATGTGTAAAAATGTATCAAGTTTCTCTTATAAAAATCACATGTGTTTAAATATTTATTTTCAAGGAAATGTTTTTCGTTGATTGAAATAATAACATATTATTATTCTTCGTAAAGGGTTGGTCTAAAATTTGTTTCCTTTCCTTATCTATATCAAATCTATTTTATTCTGTTCAAATTTCTTTCACCAAAAAATAATTAGACTTGAGTTGCAACATTGCCCGTCAAAGAATTTTTTTGTACAGGTGAACAATACAACAAATATCCATATGGAAGGATTCAACCAATAGATTGAAATATTGCTCCTAGCCAGGATAGGTTAGTGATTGTGTTTTGTCATTTTTTTTTGTGTGGTCTGTTTGAATGTAAATATTTTATAGTAATTGTCTAGTTCAAATGCTTTGATCAGTTGAATTAAACCTATCATAAGTTACATTCAAAATTATTTTGTTTTGGTTTGAATATTGTTGTTCTAGTTAGAGTATTAAAGTGTTGTTAGTACATTTTTTTATTTATATATTTTATTACAGATTGGATTTTCTTGAGATTTAGTTCCAATATAAAATTAATTTTTTTTTTTTTTCATAAGTTTTTTTATTTTTAGAAAATCGTGTACCTTGTATATCTTGTAAACTTTGTAAAAAGAGTAACTAATCTAATTTAGTAATAATTGTAAATACCAAGAATATGATAGTTAGTAGTTAGTATTTGTAGAAATCCTTTCCCATATTTTAGGATAGATCTTTCACCGACTAACAGAGCCCTTAAACTCGTCAGGGATAGCTAACATAAATGGCTTGGGTTATTCAAAGAACCTCGTTCTAGGTTGTCACCTCCTATTGACACATGGTATAAAAAACCCATCAACATGAATTCAAACT
This sequence comes from Picea engelmannii, assembly GCA_009831015.1. NCBI lineage: Eukaryota > Viridiplantae > Streptophyta > Pinopsida > Pinales > Pinaceae > Picea > Picea engelmannii. Next base: position 67,674 of record ML822011.1, on the reverse strand, counting down.
CATTGATCAACACCATTTGTTGGCAAAGGGGCAGACCTAGGGTTCAATGCTTTAACAACGCACCAACAAAACCCTAACTGACTTTCGACAACACCTACGAAGAAGGCGAAGTATCACCCGAGGTAGAGGCAAGGGGGTTATAGGAATCATGTGTCTGTAACCAAGCTAGGAAACTGATCTTTGATTAAAATTACTTCGCAGAGTACTTAAGAACAACATGCATTAGTTATCAACTTCATTCACATCACAAAACAAACCCTAAGGATAAATCGGTGCAGTAACAATGATGAAATAAACATCGCACTTAGCATCATAAGTTATATCTAGCACATTCAACATAAATAAAGAACTAAGCATTCATAGATCTATCTATCATACATAAAAATCTATGCACTAAGAAAATCCAGATCATAAACATCATAGCACAAAGCAAACCATCAACACATGATATACGTGGTTCACCCCAGTGTGGGGCTACATCCACCAACTGCTTCTTCTTCTTTATTAGGCTTCAATCTCTTACATCCATATGCTCATATTGTTACACATTATTTTTGTCACCCTCGTGATCATTAATGATGTAAACCTATATGTTTCCTTCAGAGAGGACAGTGGCTTGAATTCCTGAAGAAAGAAGGGAGAATAACTTTCTTTGAGAGAAGAAGTTGCGTTTTCCTCTATAAAAACCCTATTTTGGAGGATTTTCACGGGTTGCAACATAGCTGGGGTGTTGAAATACATGATTTTTGTAGGCTGCACTATAGCTAGGGCATAGAATTTCTACAGGCTGCACTATAGCCAGGTCGCTACGGCCTTCGTACGTGGAAAATTGAGAATTTTCTCGATGCTTCTAGAAGGAGAAGCTTATATGGTGAGGTAGCCTCTGAATGGTTTGTATCTTACTCACTTTCATGATTTAGTGGGATCATCCTAACATCCTCACCTTATCCTCTTCAACTTATAAAAGAAGAGGAGCTCTCATGGAGAAAGTTGGTTGGTTTTCGAGCTTGGCTTTTGTAGTTGGATTTGGTTTGGAATTATTAGCTTGGTTAGAGTGGCTTTGAGTTTTGATTTTGTCAAGATAGATGTCAGATCTATAGTCTCATAATCCATTGGAGCAAGACATGTGTGGGAAGCAAGGAACTGTTGGAAGGAACCTTACAACATCAAGGCATCTAGTTGTAATCTCTCTTCCTATTATTAATATAATATAGTAGCATGTTTCTTTCCCATAGAATTATATTTATTTTATTGAATAATTCCTTGATCATATGCATAGGTTGTCATTGAATATACTCTCTCTTCTTTCACTTTGGTTGGTTTGTGTCTCACTATAGGATTGGTATCACAAAATTACCAGAGCGAAACAGGAACAACAAAGACATAAGGAAGCGAAATTTAAAGGTATGTCTATCATCTTTTGTTCGGTAGTAAATTTGATGATTAGAGCCTAGGGAAAGTGCCATGTCTTGTCATGTTTTTTTTCTAGATCTAGGTGGATCTAGGGGAATTAGTCTATGTCCGCATTCACTGATTTATCCGATAACAAAATTGGTGACTCCACTGGGGAACGAAATTTTCTCCTAGTTTTTCTTGTTTTCTTACTTTGATTACTTGGTTTCTTCTTTCTGAGTCACTGGGAGATCCATCTTGACTCTCTGACTCTTAAACTTCACTGGAAAACCTTCTCAATTTTTAATTTTTTCCCATTTTTGTTTGATTCCACACCTTTCTTTGAGGAAGAATGCGGCAACTTAGGATTTCCATTCCCTATCTATTTTGATTAGTGTGGAAATTCCATGCCCTACCCATATCTAGCCCGTTAAAATCAGTGATTTCCGTACTGTGCTAGTCTTCCAACCTGCGGAAATTGTGAAATTCTTGATTTTTGATGGTTTTCCTTACCCAGACCTTGGATTTGGTTTTGGGATGAATTTTTGGGTTTGATTATGATTTTTTTACAATCTACTTGATAGTTTTTGAGTTGCTTTTAGCCATCTTTGCTTTGTTTTCTTTTGAAATATTTGATCTCTTCCTTTGAGTGTCTTTCAGTTACAAAGCCTTGTTTTTCTTTAGAATTGTTTAGTGAAAAGAACACTCTTTTTTTCTTCTAAATAACTCGTGGTAAAAGAGAAACTTTGTTTGGGTTGTTTTTTGTTTTGAAGTGATTTGCTATCGCTTTTATCTATCTTTGAAACAAAAATCTTATTTCTTTCTTTGCATTAGATTGGGGGCATATTTGCATTTGAATCTTGATATTGATGAGTTTTAAAATTTTGGGACATTGGGCATATGGGAATGATAAATGTTTTCTCCTTATTGTAGCATAGATTTCATCGAAATGAAAAGATTGCATATTCATCCCTTTGCATAACTTTCGAGTCGATCAAAACACCATATTGTCCATGCCATTTTACTCTTGGGTAACAACAGCCTTAAAAATAAAGCACTTATAAAAATTGATTAGACATTTTTATACTTTCTGGTAGCAAACCTACATTAGATTAGTTGTAGGGATTTGGAATAGGTGTGAAAGATAACTTTCCAATGCTACAAACAAGCATAGAATCTTGAGTTAGGAAGTGGTAAAATCCACTTATTACATTTTGTCCCGGGAAGCCCTTCTAACACAAGGGTCAATCACGAGGTCGCATTGAGACTGGCAGAGTTACTCACCCTACTTTGTTGGTCTTGGTGTATAGGTTGTGCATATTATGGGGGTCGCTTGAGAGGTATACCCACAATGATGAGTGGAAGCCTTTCAAGTTGATTTCAGGCTAGATGCCCTGCCCTTGCACGTGGATCGGACTGTCGACTGTTTCCCCAAGCATCACTATAGTGATTGGTAACTTTAGTGGCCTATATATTTAGGATCTTTACACAAGGTGACTGTGGAGGGGAAAGTCTTCATGGCACCTAGAATTGACGTTGGCCAAACTCACTCGGGCTCCTTGGAGGGTATACCCATGTTTATGTGTGGGAACTTACACCAGGGTGTAAGTCCGTTAAGGAGGTCATCAATGTAACTTTTCCACCCGCTCTATCTCAGCCCCTTCTTACTTTTTTCCCACGACATTGGATTTCATCACCAACTAGTGAGCTCATTGTGAGAAGGTTTTGTGTGCTTGCTTCCTTACTAGATTTTTAGCGTGTGTTGTTTATTTTCCCTAGTGAACTCTAGGTTGGATATTTGTTTTAATGGTGCCAGTTCCCGAAATGACCAATGAAGGAACCCCTGCTCTAGGGGAACCTTTTATTTTTCCTTCTTATGGAAACAATGGTCCTCCTCACATCGCTACTTTGAGCCTTCTGGGTCTCACAATTGGATTACCAGTATGGTTGTTTTCTACTCAGGTAATCCCGAATGCCGTAAGTTCTTCAGTCGTAAGGAATTCCCCCAAGAACATAAACCTCATGTTGATCCTTCACCGTCTTCACCAATAAGATATTCTTCACCTTGTTCACTTGCAAGGTCTTCTTCCATTTCATCTTCTTCATCGAGTGAAATCTCTCAAGCTAGTAACTCAGTGGATAAGAAGAAGAATAAAAAGAAGAATAAGAAGAAGAAAAATAAACAAGGATCTAAGCTTCCAACTACTGTCGGACATGTTGGAAAGAAACCAGTTACTATTGATCATGCTGGGAGTGTTGATGATGGCAAGATCACCCAAACAACTCATAAATCCAGGTACCCTTGCAGTATTTGTAAGGGTATCCATCTTCTTAAGGATTGTCCTGGTCTATCCAAGGTTATATAAGCACGATCTACACACCCTCGCCAACCCATGTTGTTAGCCTATTAACAACATGTTGATGACCTCCCGTCAACTAGTCACGATATAGTTGGGAAGAATAAAAGTAGAGCCAAGATCCCATGTATGTTATGCAAAGGGCATCATCTAACTCATATTTTCCCTCATATGGAAGAAGCCTCGAAATTCCTAGAAAACATGACTATTTCACAACCTCAACTTCCAACTGCTTATCACAAGTTTACTCTCGACCCACCTGTAGTTGATGGAATGATCAATCTAGTCCCTTTGTCAGTCAGTCCAGTTGATCATGTCATTAATCTAGTCATGTCCTTAGTTGCACTAGTTGACAAAGTGATCGATCCAATCCCATCCTCGGTTGATCCCACTCTCCCTATAGAGAGTGAAACCCAAGTGGTCAATCTGTTTCCACCGGTCGACCCCATTCTCCCATTGGAGAATGAAACCCAAGTGGTCGATTTGATCCCATCATGGATCGATCCTACTCTCTCGCTCGAGACTAAACCCGATACTGCCCATGTTTTTTGTAGAAATTTCAATACAATTAATGTATTTCCGGAGATTCTCCTGATCTAACAATTATATGCCACTGTTAAATACATAATCGCTTCTACTAATATTCTTGCGGAAATTAAACCACGATCAAAAAGTGAAATATCAAGAAAACATAACATAGAAGTTTTTCTGGGAAAGCATAAAGCTAAAAACCCCACTATCATATATTATGTATATCATGGATCATGAAACAATCTCATACAAAAATATAATCCAAGAGCTCTCAGTACAATAAAATCGTCTCACACTGTCATACAAAACTCAACAAATACATGTGCCAATTCTGTCTCCAGACAGCCTACCTCCTCTGCACAATCCCTGCAATTAGAATTCTCATAATGAATTTGAATTACCTAGTTTTCACATGATCATGAGCATATCCACTGCATGTGTGATTCCATGAGTGCACTTCACTCAAATCACAACTGATAGACAAATTGTCCCTTTCATCTGTTATCTCAACTGGGTCTCCACTAGATCTGACATGCATGTAGTTAATAATGGTAAATCTTCAGTTTCATGTGAGATCATTGATTGTGAATTAATTAATAATTAATTCACTGAACTCTCACTAGTGCAAGTTTAGTTACAACTAGTAGAACTGGGATTAAATCATTTAACTGAGTTAAACTACTTTACAACTCACATAACTACACTTATAATTTTGTCACAACTCTAACTCACTCAGTTATAAATGAGATAATAGATTAATATTTATTGTCCAATTTATTTAAGGGAAAAATAAATTAGACACACATTTCTTGTTGACTTTTCAACACTCCCTCTCAACAAGAAAGGGATTATCCTTCACCCCAATCCTGTCTCTATGATATTCGATTTCGCTCCTAGTGAGCGCCTTCGTCAGAATGTTTGCATCTTGATCTTCCGTAGAAATGTATTGAAGAAACATGATATTCCATTGCACATAATCTCTGATATTATGATATTGGATATATATATATGCTTAGATCTATCATGAAACACGGGATTAATCAAGAGTTTAATGCAACTCTTATTATCACAATGAATCATTATCGCATATAAATGAGAACCAAATAAACCAACCAAGATCTTTCTCATCCAGATAGACTCACATGCAGCTTGACTCGTTGCCATGTATTCTACTTCTATTGAACTGAGTGCCACAGATCTTTGTTTCCTGTTGTACCAAGAAACAATTGTAGATTCGATACTAAAGATCCCCCCTTATGTGATCTTTCTATCGTTGGGTTGCCCGCCCAATCTGCATATGTGAAGCCATGCAACTTCACCTCATCTGTCTGTCTGTACCATAATCCATACTCAAATGTGCCCTTCAGATATCTCAAGACATGCTTACCCACCTTCCAAAATATTTTGGTAGGCTTAACCATCGCTTGAATCAACTGGTTAACCACATAGCAAATGTCTGGTCTCGTGTTCACTAAATACATTAGCGAACCTACTAATTGTCGATAGACAATAGCATCCACTACCTCTCCAAAAGTAGCATCCTCTTTCCTCTAGTTTCCTAGAAGAGGAGTATCCATGGGTTTGTAGCTCTCCATGTGAAACTTACCCAGTATCTCCCTTACATACTTTCCTTGAGACACAAAAAGTTCACCATCTCACTGCCATATTTCCAATCCAAGGAAATAATGAAGAAGGATCAAATCCTTCATCTCGAACTCCTTTGCAAGGTCATCCTTGCATGAGTGTATCAGCTGCTCATCACCAGTCAGTATTAAATCATCAACATAAAAAATGATGATTAAGAGCTTACCCTCCACCAAAATTTGGTATAGGTTTTCATCCACTTCACTTTTGGTGAAGCCCAATCCAGTGAAATAGCTATCTATTCGAGTGTACCAAGCATGGGGTGCTTGTTTCAACCCATACAGTTCTCTCTTGAGTCTGCACACATGAAACTCCCTGTAAAAGGTCTCAAAACCTTCTAGATGCTCAATGTACACTTCTTCCTCAATAATCCCATTAAGAAATGCATTTTTTACATCCATCTAATGAATGCACCAACCCATCTGCACTAAGAGTGAAAGGATGGATCTTATGGAAGAGTACCTTGCAACATGTGAAAAGGTCTCATCATAATCTATCCCCTCGATCTGTGAGAAGCCTTGGGCCACAAACCTGGCCTTGTATTTCTCAACAGTCCCATCAACAACTTTCTTTACCTTGTAGATCCATCTCAAACCTACCACTAATTTGTCAACCGGTCTTAGGACAATTTCCCATGCACTGTTTTTTAGAATGGAGTCATACTCCTCTACCATAGCATCAACCCAAGTGGGGTCCTGCACTACTTCCTGAAAGGAATATGGTTCAGTCACAATACATTTTCTCATGAGATCCATGTATCCAACAAATCGATCAGGAGACTGTCTTTGTCTACACTATGAAATAGGGGCTCCTACATTCTGTGCAACACCTAGTCTCAATCTATCAGCTTCTGTGGTGCGCTTTCTACCATTTCTGATGGATGGATCTGCTTGAGTGGTTTCCTCCACTCCATGAACCTCCTCATGTGTTTGATCCACATCTTGATACTCATCTTTTGGAACCAACAGTTCCTCTTCTGCATGCAAGTCTAGCTCCCTCTCAAGCAACAACCACATGGCTTTCCCCTCGTCGAATTTTATATCCCGTCGCATAAAATTCATCTTACTATTAGGAAAATACACATGATAATTATGAGGTGTTTCTGTGTACCCCACAAATATCCCAACTTCAGTAGTCGATTCCAGCTTCTTCCTGGAATCCTTGTTCACATACACATAAATCGATGAGCCAAAATTTTTAAAATGAGAAAAATCAAGTTTCTTACTAGTGAAAGGTTCTTCAGGTGCACTCATGCCAAGTACTCTATGAGGACATCGGTTTTGCACACAAACTGTAGTATTGCATGCTTCTGCCCACAAATGCATTGGTAGGTCCTAATCATGCAACATCGTTATGTTCTTTCTATCCACAACCCCATTTTGTTGTGGGTTATGATGCGCTATGAGTTCTCTTAGAATTCCTTCTCTGCTGCAGAAGTCTTTGAATCTGTTACAGATGTATTCTCCACCATTATCGCTCCTTAGAGATTTCACTTGTGTTGACGGGCAAAATTGACCACTCGTCAACTGGAAGAGTGAGTCTGGTCTGGGGTTGTCTAATTAACCCAAGCCATTTGGATTGACCTACCCTGGCGGGTTTAATGGCTACGTTGGCCATTCTAAAGTCCTAAGGGAAAAGAAAAACAACTAAAAGAAATATAATAACTTACTATATAATAATCACTGAAATATATATGTACATCTAAATATATATACAATTTATCTAAATAATATTTGTCTAATAGTTCTATTTATCATATATACAATATATACACATCACGAGTTTTAATCTAAACTCATAAAAATCGAATGTAAATTGGTTCTTTTAACAACAGTAATAAAGTAAGTGAAAATACTATTTATTTTTTATTTGTTTTCTTGTATGTATACATTCATAAAATCAAACATTAAACTACTTAATTGAACAAAGAGATATAGATAGTGGAAATCATTCTATATATAAAAACTTCTATAATAAGCAAGAAAACGAAATAAAATAATGGACTAACCTATTAATGCATCCAACGTCTGTACAATAGAGAATATCTAGCCACCTTTATCCAAGAAGTAAACTTGCAACGAATCTTAAGATTGCTCCGAATAAATGCGAAAAAATATGTTGGAGATTGACTTTTGATAACAAAACATATAATGGACACATTCACAGTGATATTATGATTTACAAGTAACTACAATGAGATAAGCCTCGCTATAAGAACTTGTATTTAAACATTCAACAGAAAATTAGAGATAAATCTCATAATTTAAATTGAATCGATGATCACCCTGTATTATATCTGAAACATGAGATATGGACAGAATGTAATAATGGATTATTTCAACTCACAATAAATCATGAAGACAAAATCTTTCACCATATATTATCACATCGAAATAAATAGAACTTAAACTAAAACATAATTCACAAAAGCTAAACTTGTAACATGCATTATGTTCCATTCAAGTCTGTGTGTAATTGTCCATACTCCAGCCTCAGGATGAGATGCCTTTGTTTACAAAAATGATAGGTTTATAAAGGCCTCAGGAAAGACAACTCTTTCTGTTCCTGAGATCAAATATTTGTTTAAAAAATAAAGGGGGATGCACCCACCCTGATCCTACTAAATCCTAAAAAACTAACAACAGTTCATTTTTGTTCATTCAAAATACATCATAGATATGACTAGAAGGTCTCAAGAGTGCCTCAAATCATTTTTAACATCATGGATCCCTAAATATCCTTAAAGAAAAAGAAAATAGAAAGATTTCAGATACATTTTCTATCATTAATTTACACAATTCGAATTGACATAACTGGCTACAGAATCTTATGATTCTATAGCTAGTTATTTAGTAAATGAAATATCATTTTATTTAATAAATAAAACAAACTAATTTGATAATAAAATATAGCTTATTTAACAAACCAAATAATCTAACTTAAGAATGAAAACAAACATGCTATCAATCTAAGAGATCATACCTGTAACCATGCAATCAAATCGTATCAAGAAACCTTGGAGTTTACAATGGCTATAGCAGCCTCAACATTTTTAAATATCACATGACCTATGGTTTTAATACGTTTTTCTTTCCCCTGGAGGACAGATTCAAGCCTGTGGTTTTCGTTTGTTAAAACATGGATCTGCTCTTTTAGAACCTTAACCCGTGATTGTAGAAATGGGATATCAGTATAATATCTTTCAATCCATGATAAACAGACCTCACACTTTGACTGTGTGGTGGTTACATTAGAACAAACAAGGTTTTGGACTGGAGCACCCTCCAAATGAATAGTATATCCATTTCAAAGCTTGACACCAGGAAACTCTGGATTGTCTTTCAAACAGGGAGGTAAATTATCGACAAAGTTATAGGGTCGATCAGGGTGTGGCTCGAAAGACAAAGGGTCTTCCTCTGTAAGGAATCTCTTAATTTCATATTCTGAGCTTTCGTGCACTTCGATCATATTGATTGAACTCATATGAGAATTCGATTTGTTACGAAGCTTCCTAGAAATTAGCCTGCCAACCCTTTTTTTCTTAAAATTGATATCAAGATTGCCCTTAGATCTCTTTCCTGTAGGTTTCTTAATGTTTTTAACATAGTTATTTGGATGTGTAATCTGTTGACTAGCCTATTGAATGACCTTGGGATTTATCAAGAGTTTGATGTTAGGGGAAGAGACACAAGTCTAGGGAGGTGAAAAAGAGGCGTTGTAGGGTAGACAAGGGTCTGTAACAGAATAAAATAAAATAAACGCTCATCTTACCCGAAATAAAAATTCTGAGAAATTTACCTCCAAAGGTCGAGGCATATCTCTACAATGGTCCATTTTTTGGAGAAAATGCTCACACTAAAGATAAAACAACCCATTTTGGTTTTGGTTTTTAAAGGGTTTGTTGTAATTCGCAGCGGTTTGCTCAAAATCTCTCCTGCAAAATCGTGTCTCCAGCAGGCAAAAAAAACTAGATTAAACTCTACTAACAAAAGTGTAAAACTTCAAGGCTTGCAGGGAGTCCTGTAGCTTGACTCAAGAAATACTCAGTAACCTCTAGTTGCACATCACCTACCTTATCCCTATACCCATCAAAGGAGAACGCTAATTCTTGGGCAACCTGTAAATTAAAACCCTGAAACTTCCTGATGAAAATGAGCCAGCCATTTCTTTCCAAATCTTCTCTAGCATCGTCGTATGAGAGCAGGGTTTGGATACTGTTTGGTTCAATTCTCATGACAGGAGCCATACTGGACGAGAGGGTAATAAAACAAACACAACATATAGGTAGGGTTTGTGAAAACAAAACAGAGCCATAACCCCGAGCCCAACAATGAACGCTGCAAAGACTCATACTATGGGATAGTCGTTTAATTAAAACGCATGCGAAGAGGTTTGCGAAACCTGAGGCCATCCTTAGAGATAATGGCAGTTTGCAAATCGTATTCCACCTTGCATTCAGTAAGAGCTAGGAACAAAGTATTAAAATGAAGATGAGTGCGCGCATCATGAGTTTAATTGCAAAGTTTGGGTAAAAAAATTGAAAAATCAAAAGTTTTAATCAAAAGAAACATAGCCAAGAATCAAACCAAAACCATACAAAAAATCCAATGGTGGGGGTCTTTTGTTCATAAATCCATCAATCTCTTAATCATGCTTGGAATTGAAAGAATCAAAAACAAAGAGAGTAACATCTTCATGGCAAGGAATCAAAACTCCATAATAAACTATATGAACAATTTGCCTTTAATGAAATTTTAAAACATAATGGTAATCATAGTTGCAGTTTATCATGCTTTCAGTCATGAAAACAAAGCATGAATAAACAATAGGGAAAAGTGACAACTTACAACTGTCGTTTTGGCAAATGCTCATGAAGAGTGATAAAAATTCATGACCCTAGTTAGGTAGCTATATAGATCGTTTAATTGACATTAAAATTTAAGAATATTGTTGGGATGCCAACAATGGCGACATGCTGGGAGAAGCAGTTATCTCTATAATACGAACGAGTTCAGGTTAGAGAAATATGAAAACTTCCAATCGAAGAACAACTGAAAATTCATTTGAACATCTTTAAAAAGAACAAGACGCAACCCAGTTTCAGATACCTTTTGTTTAAAAGAATGAAAACTGGTGACAAACTTAACAAAAGAAAGCCACGATGTAAGTTAAAATCTCCAATACTATTAACAGGGCCACTGCTGCTAGTAGGTGTCCATAGCCTCGGTAGGGATGTCAATTAACCCACTCTAACATCTGTATCCTACCCAAGAAATTTCAAATCAGAACGAAGGATTTTTATGGCCAACACAAGATTTATACCTGAGAATTTTCTTTTACCTGACATCACTTCGCTGCCAGCGGGGCTGTTTAGTACCCTGACAAAGTTATCTTGGTGGCATGCATGCATTTACCCACTGCCAACAAACCTATTCAATGTCCTGGCGGGTTTACAAGCACTTCCCACAGCTCTCTAAGAATTTATTCACATTCTGATATAATTTTAAAGATATTCAATAGAGCGGGGTGACACTGAAAATTCCAGTTTTTTTAACACAACTTAATATTTCCACAGGCCTTTAAATGTTTCTAGCAAACCTTCATCAAGATCTGAAAAACAGTTCATTGATAGAACTAATTTTCAAGGACAGGGAGACGTCATTGAGTTGCTTTATTAAAGAGTAGGGACAGGGTAAAAAGACTTTTTAAATATATTCATGAATACTTTCAAGTGCATATTAAAACCAAGTAATTGACTTTCAGACAAAATGACACCTTTAACCAACCTACAATTTCAGAGAAGGACATCAATAGATGTTCCAACATCCTTTGACAGCTATTTTCGAGATGAAGCATTTTGTTTCTCTTTGTTTGAGCTAGACTGTAAAACAGGGATGTTTAACTCAAAGGGACAGATGAACTAAAATGAAAACAAAACAAAACAGCAAAGAAAAATTGGAAAGCAAAGAAATCCAAACAGAAAAATATGTACAGAAGGTGTATCTGAAAACATCATGCAAAAAATCCCTTGGGAGACTAAAAGAAAATAGAAAAATCATGTTTGATGTGAAAGCAGTCCTACTCATGGTACCTTGGGTTAGGGTTGAATTTATGATTCAGATTTATTTATCTCTTTACTTTCCATTTAAAATTTTCATAATAATAATGCAGCTTTGAAAAGAAATATTCAATGAAAAGCAAAGAGAAAAGGATTATGCGGACTTCCCTGACAATAATCATGTTATGGTTCTCATGGTGCACCCACTTGCGTTCATGACTGCATTATTACAAAGAGAAATAATGAGGAATAAAACTAAAAGAAAAAGTATTCCTAAACCTACCCTAACTACTAAACAAATCAGAATACTACGTGAAGTCATGTTTCTAATGTAGCCATCGGAGTAACTCCAATCCTGCAATGGAAACAAAATCAAACATTACTAACAAGAATGGTAATATATCAAAAAATGACATAGATATATCACACTTACCTTCATAATCATCATTCAGAAACAAAGTAAGCATGATCTTATGATTCCCTAAAAAATTCTTGATGTATGAATCCTCTAGCCATTGTGCAATCTTGTTGTGATAAGGGTCATAATGGCATGGGCGAGTGTAAGTAATTTTGAAAAACTTGTCAAGATTATGAGGAAATGAAATAACCATCAGCCAAGGCTGAAGTGCCCCATCCTCCTGACAATTCTCTAAGTGTTCATTAATTTCTTCACATGGAGGATCTACAAGAAATATGTCACGCCTACTTCCAAGATACATAGGTAAAAAGAAAGCAAGTACAACTTTATTTTTATTATGAAATTTTTTAATATATGAATATTCAAGGCATCCTAAGATCCTATCACAAAAATGAGGATGCAAACCATGACTTTGGTGAAACAAATATATCAATGGGGAACTCATCATAAGAGGATTCGTGACATCAATTAGATCATTGGTTTGAATGTTTCCTTTGATGAGATTTATCATTTCAAAATGTTAAGCATAAACATTAAGATTCGATCTAATCAAAGAATGAATATGCAACGTGGAATGTTTGATCTCCATAAGATATAGTGCATTGTCTTTTTCAACAATAAACTGTGTAAAATCATCTCGCAACATGTCATTTTCCCACGTGAGTGATGAAAGTGAAAGAGCGTCAAACCTGACTTTATCAATGTTAGGTTTGGAATTAATTTCACCAAAATTTAGCATATTAAAAGGATATGATTGTGGTGGAAAAGAGTAGGATGTTGTAGGTAAGGTGTCAAGTCCAACAGAATCTAGGAAGAGATCAGGATATAAAGAATAAAAGGAATCAGAAATAATCACATGAAAATAATCTCTTGAACTACAATAATTAACAATGGTATTCTCAAGACATTTCTCTTCACTTTCTTTAAAACTCTTACTCTGTTTTGGTGATGAATTTCTCAACATAATATGATCATCTATATTTTCCTTCTGTATGATAGATAATTCAAAACTTTCATGGAAAACATATGATCTTTCATGTTGATAAGGTACGATTTGTAGATGAGGGTTTAAGGTTACTTCTTCCAATTGCATATCTACATCTCTAATTAGTTTCATTTGGATGTTAGAATGCTTAAGATCATTTTCATCACCTAAGTCTTCTTCAATAACCAAATTCAAATATTGATTAGAGAAAGAGTTATAAGAATGATGATATTCACCTTGACCAAGAATCAAATCTTCTTATGTGATGGTCAAAGACAGAGAATATAATGATTCAGAGGAAAAACCAGTTTGGTTGTTGGTAAGAACCTGGTCAATAGATTCTACCTCCCTTTCTTGTTCAAATTTTTTGGATAGATTCCTCTCATCCTGCATACTAAATTCTTCTCGCAATCGAGTGATAGGATTTGCAACTGGTTCTTCATTCACGATTGAATATGACTGGATGGAAGGGACACAAGCATCATAGTAGAGATTTAATACAAATGACATGTCATCGTTATTAAATTTACAGAGGATATGATAGATTCTTGTCAAAAAGTCTTCCAAAGATGAATCGCCATTGATTAGCGAAGCATGAAATTCTTCACATAATTGATCAAAATCATAAAGTTCAAAAGAATCTACAAATTCATCTACAAATTGAAACCAATAAAAAATGTGACATGCTGGAAAGGATTCAAACCAATGTTTAATCTGACCTCTAAAAGTAAAAGCGAACAATCTGCATAAAACTCTTAAATATGAGATGTCATGTTCGATGCATTTGCACCAAAACTTGTTAAGGTGGTCTTTAGCAGATGTATTGCCTCCACCATCAAAGGTGAGTTTGGACAAGTGAGAGACTGTCTCATTAGGAACATCGGGTAATGAGAAGTGGAAAGCATGTTCCAACACAGTGATTTGGGGAGCCATGGGGAAATTGAAAACATTTAAAATAAAGGCTCCTACAAGGCCATCTTGTCAGTCATCCCTCCTTCTAGCGCCATTTGTTGACGAGCGAAATTGACCGCTCGTCAACTAGAAGAGTGATTCTGGTCTAGGGTTGTCTAATTAACCCAAGCCGTTTGGATTGACCTACCCTGATGGGTTTAATGGCTCTGTTGGCCAATCTAAAGTCCTAAGGGAAGAGAAAAACAACTAAAAGAAATATAATAACTTACTATATAATAATCACTGAAATATATATGTACATCTAAATATATATACAATTTATCTAAATAATATTTGTCTAATAGTTCTATTTATCATATATACAATATATACAAATCATGAGTTTTAATCTAAACTCATAAAAATCGAATGTAAATTGGTTCTTTTAACAACAATAATAAAGAAAGAAAAAATACTATTTATTTTTTATTTGTTTTCTTGTATGTATACATTCATAAAATCAAATATTAAACTACTTAATTGAACAAAGAGATATAGATAGTGGAAATCATTCTATATATAAAACCTTCTATAATAAGCAAGCAAATGAAATAAAATAATGGACTAACCTTTTAATGCATCCAATGTCTGTACAATAGAGAATACCCATCCACCTTTATCCGAGAAGTAAACCTGCAACAAATCTTAAGATTGCTCGGAATAAATGCAAAACAATATGCTAGAGATTGAGTTTTGATAATAGAACATATAATGGACACAGTCACAGTGATCTTATGATTTACAAGTAAGTACAATGAGATAAGCCTCGCTATAAGAACTTGTATTTAAACATTCAATAGAAAATTAGAGATAAATCTCATAATTTAAATTGAATCAATGATCACCCTGTATTATATCTGAAACATGAGATATGGACAACATGTAATAATGGATTATTTCAACTCAGAATAAATCATGAAGACAAAAGCTTTCACCATCTATTATCACATCGAAATAAACAGAACTCAAACTAAAACATAATTCACAAAAGCTAAAGTTGTAACATGCATTCTGTTCCATTCAAGTCTGTGTGTAATTGTTCATACTCCA
>ML822011.1:25876-52188 GCA_009831015.1 Picea engelmannii | reverse complement strand
AATGTTTCCAAATTAAGATAGACCATCAAAGCCTCAAGTACTTTCTGGAACAACACATTTCCTCCCCAGAGCAACAAAAATGGGTGACTAAGCTCTTTGGATATGATTGTGAGATCATTTAAAAGAAAGGCAAAGACAATGTGGTGGCAGATGCACTATCCCGAAAATATGAAGAAGAAGGATCCCTTTTTTCTCTTTCCTTCAATGTACCAGATTGGCTCCAAGCTGTTCGCCAGGAATGGCTACAAGATCCCAAAAGTTTGCATCTGATCCAACAATTGTAGACCGATGCTCCAGCTTCCCCAGGGTACTCTTGGCTCCATGATGAGCTTCGATACAAAGGTTGTTTTTATTTAAGTAAACAATCAAATCTTGAATCGATGGTACTTTATGAGCTTCATGCTACACCCACAGCGGGGCACTCTGGGTTCACCAAAACCTATGACAGGGTCAAACATTATTTTTTATGGGATGGTATGAAACAAGACATCCATAATGTTGTCGCTGAATGTGATGTGTGTCAATGCAACAAGGGAGAAATAGTCAAATCTCTGGGCACACTACAACTACTTTCGATTCCACCTGCTATTTGGAAGGATATCTCTATGGACTTTATTACTGGCTTACCCAAATCGAGAAATAAATTAGTCATAATGGTGGTTGTGGATCACCTTTCCAAGTATGATCATTTCTGTGCTTTTCAACACCCATTTACTGCATCCACGGTGGCTCAAATTTTCATGGACCAGGTCTTCAAGCTTCATGGCATGCCACACTCTATTGTTTATGATCGTGACCCAACTTTCACAAGTAATTTTTGGTAAGAAATGTTCAAGCTATAGGGCACCCAATTTCATCTCAGCGCAACTTATCATCCTCGGACTGATGGTCAAACGAAAGTTGTCAAAAAGTGTTTGGAAACATATCTGAGGTGTTTTTCCTCTGAAAATAAAAATCAGTGGGCTCAATGGTTAACCCTAGTTGAATGGTGGTACAACACTTCCTACCATACAACTACACACATGACTCCTTTTGAAGTGGTATATGAACATAAACAACCTTCAGTTCTCTCATACTTACCGGGTACCTCGAAGGTCCATGCGGTTGACCAAACACTTACAATTTGAGAGGATATTCTCTGTACCCTCAAAGAGAACTTGGTCATGGAACAAAATCACATGAAGAAACAAGCAGATCAAGGTCGCTCTGAATGTCAATTTGCAGAAGGGGATCAGATGTTTCTATGACTGCAACCATACAAACAAACTTCCCTCAAGGCAGAGCATTGTCAGAAGCTAGCGCCCAAATTTTATGGTCCTTATACAGTTCTCAAGCATGTGGAACAAGTCACCTATCAGTTATCTATGCCCAGTCATTCGAAGCTACATCTTGTTTTTCATGTTTCAAGCTTAAGGAAGGTGATTGGAACTAGGTGCCAAATTCAAACCAACCTTCCCGAGTTAGCTGAAGAAGGATCCATTTGGCTACAGCCTGAAGTAGTTTTGGACCAGCGTGAGTGTCACCTGTGTTAGAGAACCATCAAGGAAGTGCTAGTCCAGTGGAAATATACAACTCCAGCAGATGCCACTTGGGAACCAGCTACCATTCTGCAACAGTTTCCACATATCAAGCCTTGAGGACAAGGCTGTTTTTAAGGGGGTAGGCATGTTAGTGTCCTAACCTACACATAGGTAGAGCAATATATTTGGATGTAATAAAGGTCAATATTAATAAGGCCTTTCAATAAAATAGAATAAGGCGGATGTAAGAAGACCTAATAGAAGCTTCCGCTTTTAGAAGGATCTTCTTCTAGATTCTTCTCTTGATAGACATATTTAGTATAAATAAGGGTCGAGGGTATGAAAACCCTATCTTGAATATTATTGTAATAGAGCGTTGCTCGACTGGAGGTTTCCCCCTCGAAGAGGCTCGTGAACATTTCTTTCTGAATCAAAGTGTTATTTTTGTTGTTGTTCTTATATCATTTATGTGTTATTGTGGAGATTATGCTGGTTATATTACTGTTATTCTGCCATTTCTAGAATTTTATTTCTGTTCTGCGTACTTTTTATATTTGGTATATTACAATCCATGATATACATAATATATGATAGTGGGGTTTTTATCTTTATGCTTTCCCAAAAAATCTTATGTGTTACGTGTTCTTGATATTTCACTTTGTGATCGTGGTTTAATTTCTGCAAGAATATTAGTAGAAGCGATTCTATATTTAATAGTGGCATATAATTGTTGGATCAAGAGAATCATAGGAAATACATTAATTGTATTGAAATTTATACATGGTATCAGAGCCACGGAGCCATGGAAGTAAGGTGCAAAAATAATAGTATTTTCGCAGGTCCCATCTCTAGCAGGGTGCGACGGCATAGTATTGAAAACTTCACACATTTCTGAGAGTAGAAATTTTTGCACCCTACTCAAATGTAAGGTGTGAACTTCCTTAGGATTCTCGTAGGCTGCTTAAAGGAGAGGTACGAACCTCCCTCACCCCACAATGAATTACAATGAGAACTCTCTCATAAGGTTCGCAGGCTATACATAGGTGAGGTGTGAACTTCCCTCAGGCTAGTAACTGGTCAAGTGTGAACCTCCCAGGGAAAGAAGGATTGCAGCAGTTGAGTTTGTGGTTGGATAAAATTTGAATTTGCAGAAGGACTTTCTTGGTGCTACAATTGATTCAATATTGAAATGGATTTCAATAGCTTGAGGTTGGAATATGCACTCGAGGGAAGCTCGAACTACATTTCTTGGAAGGATAGGATGGAAGCAGTACTAGAAGACAATGGATTGAAGGAATTCATTAACAGAGATATTCCTAAGCTAGTTGCTACAAACACTGCAAATCTTGATGCATGGAAAAAGAAAGTGGCAAAGAAAAGGATGATTCTGTTAGAGGGAGTATGAGACCACATTGTCTCTAATCTCCATGGGAAAGCCACACCATATGCAATGTGGAAGGCTTTGACAGATCTATTCCAAAACAGTAGTGACCATAGGAAATTGGCGCTCAAAGATAAACTCAGGAAGATCAAGATGGAGAAGCGCGACTCCATTCCAAAATATCTCACGAAGTTTGTCCAATGTCAGGATGAGCTTGGAAGTGTGGGAATAACAGTCATTGTTGATGATTTGGTGAGCTTGGCTCTCCTATGACTTCCCAAGAGTTGGCACAGTTATCAAGACTCTGTCAATGGAAGGGAAAATTTTCTAGATTGGGAACGACTATGGTCGGATCTAGTGCAGGAGGAGTTCTGGCGGAACACCAGAGATGGATCTTCATCAAAGCGTGATGATGAAAAGGATTGTGCTTTGACTACCATGGAAAGTAAATGGAAAGGGAATAAATTCCATTCAAAATATGAGTCTAAAGTCAAGAAGCTGGATTTTTCCAAAGTGAAGTGTTTTCACTATCACAAGCATGGGCATCTCGCTACTAACTGTCCACAGAAGAGGACCAACAAGACGGTTGTTGGAGATGAAATTGGTGAGGCTCTTGTCTCGCAATTTGAACTTGACTTATCTTTGATCGCATGCATGGATTCAAGTGCATCGGGATTGGTGTGGTATTTGGATAGTGGCGCTTCCTACCACATGATGGGAGATAAAGAGTCTTTCATGGAATTGGAGGAGAAAGATCTCAGAATGCATATATATATGGGCAACGATGGATGGTACAGTGTGATTGGCATTGATACCATTACCTTTTAGAAGAATTCAGGTAAACCATTTCAATTGAAAAATGTTATTCCTGTTCTAGGTCTGAAGAAAAACCTGGTCTCAGTCGCAATGTTGGAGGACA
This sequence comes from Picea engelmannii, assembly GCA_009831015.1. Classification (NCBI taxonomy): domain Eukaryota; kingdom Viridiplantae; phylum Streptophyta; class Pinopsida; order Pinales; family Pinaceae; genus Picea; species Picea engelmannii. The sequence continues at coordinate 48,368 of ML822011.1, read as the reverse complement.
AAGGCTATGACGTTACTTTGAGTGGTGGAAAATCCTACCTGTGACATAAAGCAATGGGTCAAGTCAAGAATATAGGGATTCAAGTTAAGAATCTCTACATGATGGAGGTATATGGATGCGGTGCCATGGTGGGAAAGGGAGAAAAAGTGGTGAGACGGGATGAGGGCGAATTATGGCACAGGCGATTGGGCCATCTTCATCATGGAGCCTTGAATATCATGCAACAAATATCTATTGTAATTCCAATGGGAAAACTTGCTCAGTTAGATTAGTGCAAGGGGTGCACCCTAGGGAAGTATGTAAAGTCCACCTTTCATGAAAAGGAGAACTGTGCTTCGGTGATCCCTAAGAGAATTCACATAGATGTGTGTGGACCATTCTCGGTTTCTTCAACAACAAAACATAGGTATTATGTTATTTTTGTTGATTACTTTTCTCGTAAATGATAGATATTCTTCATGCACAAGAAGGATCAAACATTCTCAAAGTTTTGTGAGTTTAAAGCATTGGTGGAGAAAGAGTCGGGGAAGCAAGTTGTTGGCAACCCAATGATCTTCTTAACTTTTTATGTCAATTAAACAATCTATATAGCTTCTTAACTAGGGTCATGAATTTTTATCACTCTTCATGAGAATTTGCCAAAATGATAGTCATAAGTTTTCTCTTTTCCCTATTGTTTATTCATGCTTTGTTTTCATGACTAAAAGCATGAAAACATGTGACTGTGATTACCATTATGTTTTAAAATTTCATTAAAGGCAAATTGTTCATATAGTTTATTATGGATTTTTGATTCCTTTCCATGAAGATGTTACTCTCTTTGTTTTTGATTCTTTCAATTCCAAGCATGCTTAAGAGATTGATGGTTTTATGAACAAAAGACCCCCACCATTGGATTTTTTGTATGGTTTTGGTTTGATTCTTGGCTATGTTTATTTTCATTAAAACTTTTGATTTTTCAATTTTTTTACCCAAACTTTGCAATTAAACTCATTATGCATGCACTAATATTCATTTTAATACTTTGGTCCTAGATCATATTGAATACAAGGTGGCATTCGATTTATAGACTTCCATTATCTCTAAGGATGGCCTCGGGTTTTTCAAACCTCTTCGCATGCGTTTTAATTAAACGACTATCCCATCGTATGAGTCTTTGCAACGTTCATTGTTGGGATTTGGGTTATGGCTCTGTTTTGTTTTCACAAACCCTACTTGTATGTTGTGTTTGTTTGATTACCCTCCCATCCAATATGGCTCCTATTGTGAGAATTGAACCAAACAGTATCCAAACCCTACTCTCATACGACGATGCTAGAGAAGATTTGGAAAGAAATGGCTGGCTCATTTTCATCAGGAAGTTTCAGGGTTTTAATTTATAGGTTGCCCAAGAATTTGTGTTCTCCTTTGATGGGTATAGGTCTAAGGTAGGTGATATGCAACTGGAGGTTACCGAGGATGTCTTGATTCAAGCTATAGGACTCCCTGCAAGCCTTGAAGTTTTACACTTTTGTTAGCAGAGTTTAATCTCGTTTGTTTTGCCTGCTGGAGACACAATTTTGTGGGAGAGATTTTGAGCAAAAAACTGTGAATTACAACAAACCCTTTAAAACCCAAAACTAAAATGGGTCGTTTTATCTTCATCATGGGTAGTTTCTCCAAAAAATGGACCATTGCAGAGATATGCCTCGACCTTTGGAGGTAAATTTCTCAGAATTTTTGTTTCGGGTAAGATGAGATTTATTTTATTTTATTCTGTTATAGACCCTTGTCTACCCTACAACGCCTCTTTTTCACCTCCCCAGAATTGTGTCTCTTCCCCTAACAACAAACCCTTGATCAATCCCATGGTCATTCAATAGACTAGTCAACAGATTACACATCCAAATGACTATGTTAAAAACATAAAGAAACCTTCACGAAAGAGATCTAAGGGAAATATTGATATCAATTTTAAGAACAAAAGGGCTGGTAGGCTAATTTCTAGGAGGCTTCGTAACAAATCGAATTCTCATCCAAGTTCAATCAATATGATCGAAGTGCACGAAAGCTCAGAATCTGAAATTGAGAGATTCCTTGCAGAGGAAGACCCTTTGTCATTCGAGCCACACCCTGATCGACCCTATAACTTTGTTGATAATTTACCTCCCTATTTGAAAGACAATCCAGAGTTTACTGGTGTCAAGCTTTTCAATGAATTACTATTCATTTGGAGGGCACTCCGGTCCACAACCTTGTTTGTTCTAATGCAACCACCACACAATCAAAGTGTGAGGTTTGTTTATCATGGATTGAAAGATATTATACAGATATCCCATTTCTACAGTCACGGGTTAAGGTTCTAAAAGAGCAGATCCATGTTTTAACAAATGAGAACCACAAGATTGAATCTGTCCTCCAGGGGAAAGAAAAACGTATTAAAACCATAGGTCATGTGATATTTAAAAACGTTAAGGCTACTACAACCATTGTAAACTCCAAGGTTTCTTGATACGATTTGATTTCATGGTTACATGTATGATCTCTTAGATTAATAGCATGTTTGTTTTCATTCTTAAGTTATATTATTTGGTTTGTTAAATAAGATATATTTTATTATCAAATTATTTTGTTTTATTTATTAAATAAAATGAGATTTCATTTACTAAATAACTAGCTACAGAATCGTAAGATTCTATAGCCAGTTATATCAATTCGAATTGTGTAAATTAATGACAGAAAATGTATCTGAAATATTTCTATTTTCTTTTTCTTTCAGGATATTCAAGGATCCATGATGTTAAAAATGATTTGAGGCACTCTTGAGACCTTCCAGTCATATCTATGATGTATTTTGAATGAACATAAATGAACTGTTGTTAGTTTTTTAGGATTTAGTAGATTCAGGGTGGTTGCAGCCCCCTTTATTTTTGAAACAAATATTTGATCTCAGGAACAAAAAAAATTGTCTTTCCTGAGTCCTTTATAAACCTATAATTTTTGTAAACAAAGGCATCTTGGCCTGAGGCTGGAGTATGAACAATTACACACAGACTTGAATGGAACAGAATGCATGTTACAACTTTAGCTTTTGTGAATTATGTTTTAGTTTGAGTTCTGTTTATTTCGATGTGATAATAGATGGTGAAAGCTTTTGTCTTCATGATTTATTCTGAGTTGAAATAATCCATTATTACATGTTGTCCATATCTCATGTTTCAGATATAATACAGGGTGATCATTGATTCAATTTAAATTATGAGATTTATCTCTAATTTTCTATTGAATGTTTAAATACAAGTTCTTATAGCGAGGCTTATCTCATTGTACTTACTTGTAAATCATAAGATCACTGTGACTGTGTCCATTATATGTTCTATTATCAAAACTCAATCTCTAGCATATTGTTTTGCATTTATTCCGAGCAATCTTAAGATTTGTTGCAGGTTTACTTCTCGGATAAAGGTGGATGGGTATTCTCTATTGTACAGACATTGGATGCATTAAAAGGTTAGTCCATTATTTTATTTCATTTGCTTGCTTATTATAGAAGGTTTTATATATAGAATGATTTCCACTATCTATATCTCTTTGTTCAATTAAGTAGTTTAATATTTGATTTTATGAATGTATACATACAAGAAAACAAATAAAAAATAAATAGTATTTTTTCTTTCTTTATTATTGTTGTTAAAAGAACCAATTTACATTCGATTTTTATGAGTTTAGATTAAAACTCATGATTTGTATATATTGTATATATGATAAATAGAACTATTAGACAAATATTATTTAGATAAATTGTATATATATTTAGATGTACATATATATTTCAGTGATTATTATATAGTAAGTTATTATATTTCTTTTAGTTGTTTTTCTCTTCCCTTAGGACTTTAGATTGGCCAACAGAGCCATTAAACCCATCAGGGTAGGTCAATCCAAACGGCTTGGGTTAATTAGACAACCCTAGACCAGAATCACTCTTCTAGTTGACGAGCGGTCAATTTCGCTCGTCAACAAATGGCGCTAGAAGGAGGGATGACTGACAAGATGGCCTTGTAGGAGCCTTTATTTTAAATGTTTTCAATTTCCCCATGGCTCCCCAAATCACTGTGTTGGAACATGCTTTCCACTTCTCATTACCCGATGTTCCTAATGAGACAGTCTCTCACTTGTCCAAACTCACCTTTGATGGTGGAGGCAATACATCTGCTAAAGACCACCTTAACAAGTTTTGGTGCAAATGCATCGAACATGACATCTCATATTTAAGAGTTTTATGCAGATTGTTCGCTTTTACTTTTAGAGGTCAGATTAAACATTGGTTTGAATCCTTTCCAGCATGTCACATTTTTTATTGGTTTCAATTTGTAGATGAATTTGTAGATTCTTTTGAACTTTATGATTTTGATCAATTATGTGAAGAATTTCATGCTTCGCTAATCAATGGCGATTCATCTTTGGAAGACTTTTTGACAAGAATCTATCATATCCTCTGTAAATTTAATAACGATGACATGTCATTTGTATTAAATCTCTACTATGATGCTTGTGTCCCTTCCATCCAGTCATATTCAATCGTGAATGAAGAACCAGTTGCAAATCCTATCACTCGATTGCGAGAAGAATTTAGTATGCAGGATGAGAGGAATCTATCCAAAAAATTTGAACAAGAAAGGGAGGTAGAATCTATTGACCAGGTTCTTACCAACAACCAAACTGGTTTTTCCTCTGAATCATTATATTCTCTGTCTTTGACCATCACATAAGAAGATTTGATTCTTGGTCAAGGTGAATATCATCATTCTTATAACTCTTTCTCTAATCAATATTTGAATTTGGTTATTGAAGAAGACTTAGGTGATGAAAATGATCTTAAGCATTCTAACATCCAAATGAAACTAATTAGAGATGTAGATATGCAATTGGAAGAAGTAACCTTAAACCCTCATCTACAAATCGTACCTTATCAACATGAAAGATCATATGTTTTCCATGAAAGTTTTGAATTATCTATCATACAGAAGGAAAATATAGATGATCATATTATGTTGAGAAATTCATCACCAAAACAGAGTAAGAGTTTTAAAGAAAGTGAAGAGAAATGTCTTGAGAATACCATTGTTAATTATTGTAGTTCAAGAGATTATTTTCATGTGATTATTTCTGATTCCTTTTATTCTTTATATCCTGATCTCTTCCTAGATTCTGTTGGACTTGACACCTTACCTACAACATCCTACTCTTTTCCACCACAATCATATCCTTTTAATATGCTAAATTTTGGTGAAATTAATTCCAAACCTAACATTGATAAAGTCAGGTTTGACGCTCTTTCACTTTCATCACTCACGTGGGAAAATGACATGTTGCGAGATGATTTTACACAGTTTATTGTTGAAAAAGACAATGCACTATATCTTATGGAGATCAAACATTCCACGTTGCATATTCATTCTTTGATTAGATCGAATCTTAATGTTTATGCTTAACATTTTGAAATGATAAATCTCATCAAAGGAAACATTCAAACCAATGATCTAATTGATGTCACGAATCCTCTTATGATGAGTTCCCCATTGATATATTTGTTTCACCAAAGTCATGGTTTGCATCCTCATTTTTGTGATAGGATCTTAGGATGCCTTGAATATTCATATATTAAAAAATTTCATAATAAAAATAAAGTTGTACTTGCTTTCTTTTTACCTATGTATCTTGGAAGTAGGCGTGACATATTTCTTGTAGATCCTCCATGTGAAGAAATTAATGAACACTTAGAGAATTGTCAGGAGGATGGGGCACTTCAGCCTTGGCTGATGGTTATTTCATTTCCTCATAATCTTGACAAGTTTTTCAAAATTACTTACACTCGCCCATGCCATTATGACCCTTATCACAACAAGATTGCACAATGGCTAGAGGATTCATACATCAAGAATTTTTTAGGGAATCATAAGATCATGCTTACTTTGTTTCTGAATGATGATTATGAAGGTAAGTGTGATATATCTATGTCATTTTTTGATATATTACCATTCTTGTTAGTAATGTTTGATTTTGTTTCCATTGCAGGATTGGAGTTACTCCGATGGCTACATTAGAAACATGACTTCACGTAGTATTCTGATTTGTTTAGTAGTTAGGGTAGGTTTAGGAATACTTTTTCTTTTAGTTTTATTCCTCATTATTTCTCTTTGTAATAATGCAGTCATGAACGCAAGTGGGTGCACCATGAGAACCATAACATGATTATTGTCAGGGAAGTCCGCATAATCCTTTTCTCTTTGCTTTTCATTGAATATTTCTTTTCAAAGCTGCATTATTATTATGAAAATTTTAAATGGAAAGTAAAGAGATAAATAAATCTGAATCATAAATTCAACCCTAACCCAAGGTACCATGAGTAGGACTGCTTTCACATCAAACATGATTTTTCTATTTTCTTTTAGTCTCCCAAGGGATTTTTTGCATGATGTTTTCAGATACACCTTCTGTACATATTTTTCTGTTTGGATTTCTTTGCTTTCCAATTTTTCTTTGCTGTTTTGTTTTGTTTTCATTTTAGTTCATCTGTCCCTTTGAGTTAAACATCCCTGTTTTACAGTCTAGCTCAAACAAAGAGAAACAAAATGCTTCATCTCGAAAATAGCTGTCAAAGGATGTTGGAACATCTATTGATGTCCTTCTCTGAAATTGTAGGTTGGTTAAAGGTGTCATTTTGTCTGAAAGTCAATTACTTGGTTTTAATATGCACTTGAAAGTATTCATGAATATATTTAAAAAGTCTTTTTACCCTGTCCCTACTCTTTAATAAAGCAACTCAATGACGTCTCCCTGTCCTTGAAAATTAGTTCTATCAATGAACTGTTTTTCAGATCTTGATGAAGGTTTGCTAGAAACATTTAAAGGCCTGTGGAAATATTAAGTTGTGTTAAAAAAACTGGAATTTTCAGTGTCACCCCGCTCTATTGAATATCTTTAAAATTATATCAGAATGTGAATAAATTCTTAGAGAGCTGTGGGAAGTGCTTGTAAACCCGCCAGGACATTGAATAGGTTTGTTGGCAGTGGGTAAATGCATGCATGCCACCAAGATAACTTTGTCAGGGTACTAAACAGCCCCGCTGGCAGCGAAGTGATGTCAGGTAAAAGAAAATTCTCAGGTATAAATCTTGTGTTGGCCATAAAAATCCTTCGTTCTGATTTGAAATTTCTTGGGTAGGATACAGATGTTAGAGTGGGTTAATTGACATCCCTACCGAGGCTATGGACACCTACTAGCAGCAGTGGCCCTGTTAATAGTATTGGAGATTTTAACTTACATCGTGGCTTTCTTTTGTTAAGTTTGTCACCAGTTTTCATTCTTTTAAACAAAAGGTATCTGAAACTGGGTTGCGTCTTGTTCTTTTTAAAGATGTTCAAATGAATTTTCAGTTGTTCTTCGATTGGAAGTTTTCATATTTCTCTAACCTGAACTCGTTCGTATTATAGAGATAACTGCTTCTCCCAGCATGTCGCCATTGTTGGCATCCCAACAATATTCTTAAATTTTAATGTCAATTAAACGATCTATATAGCTACCTAACTAGGGTCATGAATTTTTATCACTCTTCATGAGCATTTGCCAAAACGACAGTTGTAAGTTGTCACTTTTCCCTATTGTTTATTCATGCTTTGTTTTCATGACTGAAAGCATGATAAACTGCAACTATGATTACCATTATGTTTTAAAATTTCATTAAAGGCAAATTGTTCATATAGTTTATTATGGAGTTTTGATTCCTTGCCATGAAGATGTTACTCTCTTTGTTTTTGATTCTTTCAATTCCAAGCATGATTAAGAGATTGATGGATTTATGAACAAAAGACCCCCACCATTGGATTTTTTGTATGGTTTTGGTTTGATTCTTGGCTATGTTTCTTTTGATTAAAACTTTTGATTTTTCAATTTTTTTACCCAAACTTTGCAATTAAACTCATGATGCGCGCACTCATCTTCATTTTAATACTTTGTTCCTAGCTCTTACTGAATGCAAGGTGGAATACGATTTGCAAACTGCCATTATCTCTAAGGATGGCCTCAGGTTTCGCAAACCTCTTCGCATGCGTTTTAATTAAACGACTATCCCATAGTATGAGTCTTTGCAGCGTTCATTGTTGGGCTCGGGGTTATGGCTCTGTTTTGTTTTCACAAACCCTACCTATATGTTGTGTTTGTTTTATTACCCTCTCGTCCAGTATGGCTCCTGTCATGAGAATTGAACCAAACAGTATCCAAACCCTGCTCTCATACGACGATGCTAGAGAAGATTTGGAAAGAAATGGCTGGCTCATTTTCATCAGGAAGTTTCAGGGTTTTAATTTACAGGTTGCCCAAGAATTAGCGTTCTCCTTTGATGGGTATAGGGATAAGGTAGGTGATGTGCAACTAGAGGTTACTGAGTATTTCTTGAGTCAAGCTACAGGACTCCCTGCAAGCCTTGAAGTTTTACACTTTTGTTAGTAGAGTTTAATCTAGTTTTTTTTGCCTGCTGGAGACACGATTTTGCAGGAGAGATTTTGAGCAAACCGCTGCGAATTACAACAAACCCTTTAAAAACCAAAACCAAAATGGGTTGTTTTATCTTTAGTGTGAGCATTTTCTCCAAAAAATGGACCATTGTAGAGATATGCCTCGACCTTTGGAGGTAAATTTCTCAGAATTTTTATTTCGGGTAAGATGAGCGTTTATTTTATTTTATTCTGTTACAGACCCTTGTCTACCCTACAACGCCTCTTTTTCACCTCCCTAGACTTGTGTCTCTTCCCCTAACATCAAACTCTTGATAAATCCCAAGGTCATTCAATAGGCTAGTCAACAGATTACACATCCAAATAACTATGTTAAAAACATTAAGAAACCTACAGGAAAGAGATCTAAGGGCAATCTTGATATCAATTTTAAGAAAAAAAGGGTTGGCAGGCTAATTTCTAGGAAGCTTCGTAACAAATCGAATTCTCATATGAGTTCAATCAATATGATCGAAGTGCACGAAAGCTCAGAATATGAAATTAAGAGATTCCTTACAGAGGAAGACCCTTTGTCTTTCGAGCCACACCCTGATCGACCCTATAACTTTGTCGATAATTTACCTCCCTGTTTGAAAGACAATCCAGAGTTTCCTGGTGTCAAGCTTTGAAATGGATATACTATTCATTTGGAGGGTGCTCCAGTCCAAAACCTTGTTTGTTCTAATGTAACCACCACACAGTCAAAGTGTGAGGTCTGTTTATCATGGATTGAAAGATATTATACTGATATCCCATTTCTACAATCACGGGTTAAGGTTCTAAAAGAGCAGATCCATGTTTTAACAAACGAAAACCACAGGCTTGAATCTGTCCTCCAGGGGAAAGAAAAACGTATTAAAACCATAGGTCATGTGATATTTAAAAATGTTGAGGCTGCTATAGCCATTGTAAACTCCAAGGTTTCTTGATACGATTTGATTGCATGGTTACAGGTATGATCTCTTAGATTGATAGCATGTTTGTTTTCATTCTTAAGTTAGATTATTTGGTTTGTTAAATAAGCTATATTTTATTATCAAATTAGTTTGTTTTATTTATTAAATAAAATGATATTTCATTTACTAAATAACTAGCTATAGAATCATAAGATTCTGTAGCCAGTTATGTCAATTCGAATTGTGTAAATTAATGATAGAAAATGTATCTGAAATCTTTCTATTTTCTTTTTCTTTAAGGATATTTAGGGATCCATGATGTTAAAAATGATTTGAGGCACTCTTGAGACCTTCTAGTCATATCTATGATGTATTTTGAATGAACAAAAATGAACTGTTGTTAGTTTTTTAGGATTTAGTAGGATCAGGGTGGGTGCATCCCCCTTTATTTTTTAAACAAATATTTGATCTCAGGAACAGAAAGAGTTGTCTTTCCTGAGGCCTTTATAAACCTATCATTTTTGTAAACAAAGGCATCTCATCCTGAGGCTGGAGTATGGACAATTACACACAGACTTGAATGGAACATAATGCATGTTACAAGTTTAGCTTTTGTGAATTATGTTTTAGTTTAAGTTCTATTTATTTCGATGTGATAATATATGGTGAAAGATTTTGTCTTCATGATTTATTGTGAGTTGAAATAATCCATTATTACATTCTGTCCATATCTCATGTTTCAGATATAATACAGGGTGATCATCGATTCAATTTAAATTATGAGATTTATCTCTAATTTTCTGTTGAATGTTTAAATACAAGTTCTTATAGCGAGGCTTATCTCATTGTAGTTACTTGTAAATCATAATATCACTGTGAATGTGTCCATTATATGTTTTGTTATCAAAAGTCAATCTCCAACATATTTTTTCGCATTTATTCGGAGCAATCTTAAGATTCGTTGCAAGTTTACTTCTTGGATAAAGGTGGCTAGATATTCTCTATTGTACAGACGTTGGATGCATTAATAGGTTAGTCCATTATTTTATTTCGTTTTCTTGCTTATTATAGAAGTTTTTATATATAGAATGATTTCCACTATCTATATCTCTTTGTTCAATTAAGTAGTTTAATGTTTGATTTTATGAATGTATACATACAAGAAAACAAATAAAAAATAAATAGTATTTTCACTTACTTTATTATTGTTGTTAAAAGAACCAATTTACATTCGATTTTTATGAGTTTATATTAAAACTCGTGATTTGTATATATTGTATATATGATAAATAGAACTATTAGACAAATATTATTTAGATAAATTGTATATATATTTAGATGTACATATATATTTCAATGATTATTATATAGTAAGTTATTATATTTCTTTTAGTTGTTTTTCTTTTCCCTTAGGACTTTAGATTGGCCAACGTAGCCATTAAACCCGCCAGGGTAGGTCAATCCAAATGGCTTGGGTTAATTAGACAACCCCAGACCAGACTCACTCTTCCAGTTGACGAGCGGTCAATTTTGCCCGTCAACACAAGTGAAAGCTCTAAGGAGCGATAATGGTGGAGAATACATCTGTAATAGATTCAAAGACTTCTACAACAGAGAAGGAATTCTAAGAGAACTCATAACACATCATAACCCACAACAAAATGGGGTTGTGGATAGAAAGAACAAAACGATGTTGCATGATTAGGGCCTACCAATGCATTTGTGGGCAGAAGCATGCAATACTGCAGTTTGTGTGAAAAACCGATGTCCTCATAGAGTACTTGGCATGAGTGCACCTGAAGAAGCTTTCACTAGTAAGAAACTTGATTTTTCTCATTTTAAAAATTTTGGCTCATCGATTTATGTGTATGTGAACAAGGATTCCAGGAAGAAGCTGGAATCGACTGCTGAAGTTCTGATATTTGTGGGGTACACAGAAACACCTCATAATTATCATGTGTATTTGCCTAATAGTAAGATGAATTTTATGCGACGGGATATAAAATTCGACGAGGGGAAAGCCATGTGGTTGTTGCTTGAGAGGGAGCTAGACTTGCATGCAGAAGAGGAACTGCTGGTTCGAAAAGATGAGTATCAAGATGTGGATCAAACACATGAGGAGGTTCATGGAGTGGAGGAAACCACTCAAGCAGATCCATCCATCATAAATGGTAGAAAGCGCACCACATAAGCTGATAGATTGAGACTAGGTGTTGCACAGAATGTAGGAGCCCCTACTTCATAGTGTAGACAAAGACAGTCTCATGATCGATTTGTTGGATACATGGCTCTCATGAGAAAATGTATTGTGACTGAACCATATTCCTTTCAGGAAGTAGTGCAGGACCCCACTTGGGTTGATGCTATGGTAGAGGAGTATGACTCCATTCTAAAAAACAGTGCATGGGAAATTGTCCTAAGACTGGTTGACAAATTAGTGGTAGGTTTGAGATGGATCTACAAGGTAAAGAAAGCTGCTGATGGGACTTTTGAGAAATACAAGGCCAGGTTTGTGGCCCAAGGCTTCTCACAGATCGAGGGGATAGATTATGATGAGACCTTTTCACCTGTTGCAAGGTACTCTTCCATAAGATCCATCCTTGCACTCTTAGCGCAGATGGGTTGGTGCATTCATTAGATGGATGTAAAAAATGCATTTCTTAATGGGATTATTGAGGAAGAAGTGTACATTGAGCATCTAGAAGGTTTTGAGACCTTTTACAGGGAGTTTCATGTGTGCAGACTCAAGAGAGCACTGTATGGGTTGAAACAAGCACCCCATGCTTGGTACACTCAAATAGATAGTTGTTTCACTGGGTTGGGCTTCACCAAAAGTGAAGTGGATGCAAACCTATACCAAATTTTGGTGGAGGGTAAGCTCTTAATCATCATTTTTTATGTTGATGATTTAATACTGACTGGTGATGAGCAGCTGATACACTCATGCAAGGATGACCTTGCAAAGGAGTTCGAGATGAAGGATTTGAGCCTTCTTCATTATTTCCTTGGATTGGAAATATGGCAGTGAGATGGTGAAATTTTTGTGTCTCAAGGAAAGTATGCAAGGGAGATACTAGGTAAGTTTCACATGGAGAGCTGCAAACCCATGGATACTCCTCTTCTAGGAAACTAGAGGAAAGAGGATGCTACTTTTGGAGAGGTAGTGGATGCTATTGTCTATCGACAATTAGTAGGTTCGCTAATGTATTTAGTGAACACGAGACCGTATATTTGCTATGTGGTTAACCAGTTGAGTCAAGCGATGGTTAAGCCTACCAAAATATTTTGGAAGGTGGGTAAGCATGTATTGAGATATCTGAAGGGCACATTTGAGTATGGATTATGGTACAGATAGACATATGAGGTGAAGTTGCATGGCTTCACATATGCAGATTGGGCGGGCAACCCAACGATAGAAAGATCACATAAGGGGGGATCTTTAGTATCGAATCTACAACTATTTCTTGGTACAACAGGAAACAAAGATCTGTGGCACTTAGTTCAATAGAAGTAGAATACATGGCAGCGAGTCAAGCTGCATATGAGTCTATCTGGATGAGAAAGATCTTGGTTTGTTTATTTGGTTCTCATTTAGATGCGACAATGATTCATTGTGATAATAAGAGTTGCATTAAACTCTCGATTAATCCCGTGTTTCATGATAGATCTAAGAATATATATATATATATCCAATATCATAATCTCAGAGATTATGTGCAATGGAATATCATGTTGCTTCAATACATTTCTATGGAAGATCAAGATGCAAACATTCTGACGAAGGTGCTCACTAGGAGCGAATTCGAATATCATAGAGACAGGATTGGGGTGAAGGATAATCCCTTTCTTGTTGAGAGGGAGTGTTGAAAAGTCACCAAGAAATGTGTGTCTAATTTATTTTTCCCTTAAATAAATTGGACAATAAATATTAATCTATTATCTCATTTATAACTGAGTGAGTTGGAGTTGTGACAAAATTATAAGTGTAGTTATGTGAGTTGTAAAGTAGTTTAACTCAGTTAAATGAGTTAATCCCAGTTCTACTAGTTGTAACTAAACTTTCACTAGTGAGAGTTCAGTGAATTAATTATTAATTAATTCACAATCAATGATCTCACATGAAACTGAAGATTTACCATTATTAACTACATGCATGTCAGATCTAGTGGAGACCCAGTTGAGATAACAGGTGAAAGGGACAATTTGGCTATCAATTGTGATTTGAGTGAAGTGCACTCATGGAATCACACATGCAGTGGATATGCTCATGATCATGTGAAAAATAGGTAATTCAAATTCATTATGAGAATTCTAATTGCAGGGATTGTGCAGAGGAGGTAGGCTGTCTGGAGACAGAATTGGCACATGTATTTGTTGAGTTTTGTATGACAGTGTGAGACGATTTTATTTTACTGAGAGCTCTTGGATTAGATTTTTGTATGAGATTGTTTCATGATCCATGATATACATAATATATGATAGTGGGGTTTTTAGCTTTATACTTTCCCAGAAAAACTTCTATGTTATGTTTTCTTGATATTTCACTTTTTGATCGTGGTTTAATTTTCGCAAGAATATTAGTAGAAGCGATTATGTATTTAACAGTGGCATATAATTGTTAGATCAGGAGAATCTCCGGAAATACATTAATTGTATTGAAATTTCTACAAAAAACATGGGCAGTATCGGGTTTAGTCTCGAGCGAGAGAGTAGGATCGATCCATGATGGGATCAAATCGACCACTTGGGTTTCATTCTCCAATGGGAGAATGGGGTCGACCGGTGGAAACAGATTGACCACTTGGGTTTCACTCTCTATAGGGAGAGTGGGATCAACCGAGGATGGGATTGGATCGATCACTTTGTCAACTAGTGCAACTAAGGACATGACTAGATTAATGACATGATCAACTGGACTGACTGACAAAGGGACTAGATTGATCATTCCATCAACTACAGGTGGGTCGAGAGTAAACTTGTGATAAGCAGTTGGAAGTTGAGGTTGTGAAATAGTCATGTTTTCTAGGAATTTCGAGGCTTCTTCCATATGAGGGAAAATATGAGTTAGATGATGCCCTTTGCATAACATACATGGGATCTTGGCTCTACTTTTATTCTTCCCAACTATATCGTGACTAGTTGACGGGAGGTCATCAACATGTTGTTAATAGGCTAACAACATGGGTTGGCGAGGGTGTGTAGATCGTGCTTATATAACCTTGGATAGACCAGGACAATCCTTAAGAAGATGGATACCCTTACAAATACTGCAAGGGTACCTGGATTTATGAGTTGTTTGGGTGATCTTGCCATCATCAACACTCCCAGCATGATCAATAGTAACTGGTTTCTTTCCAACATGTCCGACAGTAGTTGGAAGCTTAGATCCTTGTTTATTTTTCTTCTTCTTATTCTTCTTTTTATTCTTCTTCTTATCCACTGAGTTACTAGCTTGAGATATTTCACTTGATGAAGAAGATGAAATGGAAGAAGACCTTGCAAGTGAACAAGGTGAAGAATATCTTATTGGTGAAGACGGTGAAGGATCAACATGAGGTTGATGTTCTTGGGGGAAGTCCTTACGACTGAAGAACTTACGACATTCAGGATTACCTGAGTAGAAAACAACCATACTGGTAATCCAATTGTGAGACCCAGAAGGCTCAAAGTAGCGATGTGAGGAGGACCATTGTTTCCATAAGAAGGAAAAACAAAAGGTTCCCCTAGAGCAGGGGTTCCTTCATTGGTCATTTCGGGAACTGGCACCATTAAAACAAAGATCCAACCTAGAGTTCACTAGGGAAAACAAACAACACACGCTAAAAATATAGTAAGGAAGCAAGCACACAAAACCTTCTCACAATGAGCTCACTAGTTGGTGATGAAATCCAATGTCGTGGGAAAAAAGTAAGAAGGGGCTGAGATAGAGCGGGTGGAAAAGTTACGTTGATGACCTCCTTAATGGACTTACACCCTAGTGCAAGTTCCCACACATAAACATGGGTATACCCTCCAAGGAGCCCAAGTGAGTTTGGCCAACGTCAATTCTAGGTGCCGTGAAGACTTTCCCCTCCACATTCACCTTGTGTAAAGATCCTAAATATATAGGCCACTAAAGTTACCAACCACTATAGTGATGCTTGGGGAAATAGTCGACAGTCCGATCCACGTGCAAGGGTAGGGTATCTAGCCTGAAATCAACTTGAAAGGCTTCCACTCATCATTGTGGGTATACCTCTCAAGCGACCCCCATAATATGCACAACCTCTACACCAAGACCAAAAAAGTAGGGTGAGTAACTCTGCTAGTCTCAATGCGACCTCGTGATTGACCCTTGTGTTAGAAGGGCTTCCCAGGACAAAATGTAATAAGTGGATTTTACCACTTCCTAACTCAAGATTCTATGTTTGTTTGCAGCATTGGAAAGTTATCTTTCACACCTATTCCAAATCCCTACAACTAATCTAATGTAGGTTTGCTACCAGAAAGTATAAAAATGTCTAATCAATTTTTATAAGTGCTTTATTTTTAAGGCTTTTGTTACCCAAGAGTAAAATGGCATGGACAATATGGTGTTTTGATCGACTCGAAAGTTATGCAAAGGGATGAATATGCAATCTTTTCATTTCGATGAAATCTATACTACAATAAGGAGAAAACATTTATCATTCCCATATGCCCAATGTCCCAAAATTTTAAAACTCATCAATATCAAGATTCAAATGCAAATATGCCCCCAATCTAATGCAAAGAAAGAAATAAGATTTTTGTTTCAAAGATAGATAAAAGCGATAGCAAATCACTTCAAAACAAAAAACAACCCAAACAAAGTTTCTCTTTTACCACGAGTTATTTAGAAGAAAAAAAGAGTGTTCTTTTCACTAAACAATTCTAAAGAAAAACAAGGCTTTGTAACTGAAAGACACTCAAAGGAAGAGATCAAATATTTCAAAAGAAAACAAAGCAAAGATGGCTAAAAGCAACTCAAAAACTATCAAGTAGATTGTAAAAAAATCATAATCAAACCCAAAAATTCATCCCAAAACCAAATCCAAGGTCTGGGTAAGGAAAACCATCAAAAATCAAGAATTTCACAATTTCCGCAGGTTGGAAGACTAGCACAGTACGGAAATCACTGATTTTAACGGGCTAGATATGGGTAGGGCATGGAATTTCCACACTAATCAAAATAGATAGGGAATGGAAATCCTAAGTTGCCGCATTCTTCCTCAAAGAAAGGTGTGGAATCAAACAAAAATGGGAAAAAATTAAAAATTGAGAAGGTTTTCCAGTGAAGTTTAAGAGTCAGAGAGTCAAGATGGATCTCCCAGTGACTCAGAAAGAAGAAACCAAGTAATCAAAGCAAGAAAACAAGGAAAACTAGGAGAAAATTTCGTTCCCCAGTGGAGTCACCAATTTTGTTATCGGATAAATCAGTGAATGCGGACATAGACTAATTCCCCTAGATCCACCTAGATCTAGAAAAAAACATGACAAGACATGGCACTTTCCCTAGTCTCTAATCATCAAATTTACTACCGAACAAAAGATGATAGACATACCTTTAAATTTCGCTTCCTTATGTCTTTTTTGTTCCTGTTTCGCTCTGGTAATTTTGTGATACCAATCCTATAGTGAGACACAAACCAACCAAAGTGAAAGAAGAGAGATTATATTCAATGACAACCTATGCATATGATCAAGGAATTATTCAATAAAATAAAGATAATTCTATGGGAAAGAAACATGCCACTGTATTATATTAATAATAGGAAGAGAGATTACAACCAGATGCCTTGATGTTGTAAGGTTCCTTCCAACAGTTCCTTGCTTCCCACACACGTCTTGCTCCAATGGATTCTGAGACTATAGATCTGACATCTATCTTGACAAAATAAAAGCTCAAAGCCACTCTAACCAAGCTAATAATTCCAAACCAAATCCAACTACAAAAGCCAAGCTCGAAAACCAACCAACTTTCTCCATGAGAGCTCCTCTTCTTTTATAAGTTGAAGAGGATAAGGTGAGGATGTTAGGATGATCCCACTAAATCATGAAAGTGAGTAAGATACAAACCATTCAGAGGCTACCTCACCATATAAGCTTCTCCTTCTAGAAGCATCGAGAAAATTCTCAATTTTCCACGTACGAAGGCCGTAGCGACCTGGCTATAGTGCAGCCTGTAGAAATTCTATGCCCTAGCTATAGTGCAGCCTACAAAAATCATGTATTTCAACACCCCAGCTATGTTGCAACCCGTGAAAATCCTCCAAAATAGGGTTTTTATAGAGGAAAACGCAACTTCTTCTCTCAAAGAAAGTTATTCTCCCTTCTTTCTTCAGGAATTCAAGCCACTGTCCTCTCTGAAGGAAACATATAGGTTTACATCATTAATGATCACGAGGGTGACAAAAATAATGTGTAACAATATGAGCATATGGATGTAAGAGATTGAAGCCTAATAAAGAAGAAGAAGCAGTTGGTGGATGTAGCCCCACACTGGGGTGAACCACGTATATCATGTGTTGATGGTTTGCTTTGTGCTATGATGTTTATGATCTGGATTTTCTTAGTGCATAGATTTTTATGTATGATAGATAGATCTATGAATGCTTAGTTCTTTATTTATGTTGAATGTGCTAGATATAACTTATGATGCTAAGTGCGATGTTTATTTCATCATTGTTACTGCACCGATTTATCCTTAGGGTTTGTTTTGTGATGTGAATGAAGTTGATAACTAATGCATGTTGTTCTTAAGTACTCTGCGAAGTAATTTTAATCAAAGATCAGTTTCCTAGCTTGGTTACAGACACATGATTCCTATAACCCCCTTGCCTCTACCTCGGGTGATACTTCGCCTTCTTCGTAGGTGTTGTCGAAAGTCAGTTAGGGTTTTGTTGGTGCGTTGTTAAAGCATTGAACCCTAGGTCTGCCCCTTTGCCAACAAATGGTGTTGATCAATGAGTTTGAATTCATGTTGATGGGTTTTTTATACCATGTGTCAATAGGAGGTGACAACCTAGAACGAGGTTCTTTGAATAACCCAAGCCATTTATGTTAGCTATCCCTGACGAGTTTAAGGGCTCTGTTAGTCGGTGAAAGATCTATCCTAAAATATGGGAAAGGATTTCTACAAATACTAACTACTAACTATCATATTCTTGGTATTTACAATTATTACTAAATTAGATTAGTTACTCTTTTTACAAAGTTTACAAGATATACAAGGTACACGATTTTCTAAAAATAAAAAAACTTATGAAAAAAAAAAAAAATTAATTTTATATTGGAACTAAATCTCAAGAAAATCCAATCTGTAATAAAATATATAAATAAAAAAATGTACTAACAACACTTTAATACTCTAACTAGAACAACAATATTCAAACCAAAACAAAATAATTTTGAATGTAACTTATGATAGGTTTAATTCAACTGATCAAAGCATTTGAACTAGACAATTACTATAAAATATTTACATTCAAACAGACCACACAAAAAAAAATGACAAAACACAATCACTAACCTATCCTGGCTAGGAGCAATATTTCAATCTATTGGTTGAATCCTTCCATATGGATATTTGTTGTATTGTTCACCTGTACAAAAAAATTCTTTGACGGGCAATGTTGCAACTCAAGTCTAATTATTTTTTGGTGAAAGAAATTTGAACAGAATAAAATAGATTTGATATAGATAAGGAAAGGAAACAAATTTTAGACCAACCCTTTACGAAGAATAATAATATGTTATTATTTCAATCAACGAAAAACATTTCCTTGAAAATAAATATTTAAACACATGTGATTTTTATAAGAGAAACTTGATACATTTTTACACATGAATTTATCCATCAATCACACAAAGAGTTGATAAAGTTGAGGTAACGAGTAATATTTTTAAATATTAAACTTTTAACAGGATATTCATAAATAAATAATAATGCATTAATGAAACATGGACAAAAGAAAAAATTTCATAACACAATTTAATGATAGGAAGATAAGGAACACAAAGCTCAAAACTAATGACATTATATTAAAACCTTCCAAAATTACTTACAAAACAAAATTATGAAGAAAATATAAGGGTCGTTGTCCTCCCATTAGGATCCCAAGTCCATTCTCTATTCCATGCACCCCCTTTATATCCATCGAGATCCTACTCTTTTAAACAAACTCAAGGCCTCAATCCATAAAAAATTGATAATGTAAAATATCCAAGGATAAGAGCAATCTGGAACGTTTGTCTTGAATTATACCAAAATAGGAAATAATAAGCCTAGATATAACAATGCTCACAACAACTTGTACAAATTTTGTTGATCAAACAACTAAACATAACCATAAGTGGACATTCCAGGATGATTTTGTGATATCTTCAATAAGAGAAAATCACACACAAATCTTATCAATACTTCTCTAGAATGCTTTCTAAAGGTAAGAACCTGAAAAAGAAATGAGAATCATAAATTAATTAAAAATCATAAATATTAAAAGAGAAAGCTACATAATCTTTGATTTTGGAGCTTGTTCTTAATAAAGAAAAAAATCAAAACAAACCCAACAAATTCAAACCTTACAAACAAAATGATAACTCTCAAACACTAAATTTAGGCATTTGATATTGACGATTGTTGCAAGTTAGAATTGATAAAAATGTTGACCTCTTTGGATCTTTTGACTATTATAGTTTTAGAATACTTTGATTGTTATTTTACCTGGTCCAAACCTTGTTCTTTTCTATCAATCAACACTTGATTTTTTCTTTTTAATTCTTTGTTTTCCCTTTGTATTTGATATAGATTCATACAGAGATAAGGCACATCATCCTGATACCTTTCATCCCAATACTAAAAATTATTAGTTATGATACCTTTGTTCTCCCTTTGTATTTGATATAGATTCATACAAAGATAAGGCACACCAACTTGATACTTTTCATCTACATTTACTATTCTTAGTTCTCCCGGGGCTGCATTATCAATATTAGGCATTTTTTTCATTTTGAATTCCTATAGGAGCCCATTAGAAGAATTCCATAACCTTTTGAATGACTTTGTCACTGTTTCTTGAATACTTTTGATGTATTTTAGTAGGGTCTTCCATGTATCAAACATGACTTGATATTTTATTTTTTGTCTAGTGGTATAGAGTGGTAGGGTATCCAGTGGGTTCTTGTACACACTCTCCCAATATAAAATCCTATGAAAGGAATCTTGAGCCTTTTGATATTTATATCTAATTTCCTTCATCTAATCTTCAAACCTTGTCCGATCATCTTTGTTCTTATGTATGTCATTTAGCATGCAAAATCATTTCCTTTGCTTTGATTTTAGCCCCTAATTAATAGTTGTGGCTTCTACCTTAAGGGGTTCTAGGATGATACTTCCTTCTTTATTTTCTTCAAAGGTGTTCTCAAGTGTTTCTTTATCTTGTTCTTGCCCTTGAATTTTGTGTTCTAGCTATTCAATAAACTTGCTAGTGTCCATGCTTTCTACCTGCAGGTTGGTCAACTCTTGTGTGTACTTATTCTTCAATTGTTATATCTCCTATGAATGTTTCATTTTGAGGGTGTCTAGTTCTTCTTTCTTCAAATTATGAGATGTTTGGACTCTCTTCCCAAACTATGCACTCATTTCATATTTTTATTCTTGTAAAATATTATCCTTTTCCTCTATGTGGATATTCTCTGCAATTATGGATACCTTTTCAAATTCAGTAGTGAGGTCATCTCTACGTGCATTCGACAATCCTTCCAGTTCAACTATTTTTTCCTATTCTATGTCTAATGTAGTAGAAAAATCATACATAGACATTGCGTTCGTTCCTATAAATGCATGAAGAGAATATGTGGTGTAGATGACATTGTCTTTGGGATATGGACTTTCCCTCCATTCAATAGTTCTTTTAGTCTATCCTTGGTTGAGATCCATGTCCCCTCTTTTCCTTTTTCTTGTCCTTTTCTCTATCCCTTTAGTCTTGTCACTATAGTAGTATTCCCGTAGTTCCACTACAACATCATATGATTTTAACACCTGTGAGGAGAAGAAAACAAATATCTAGTATGGCCATAAGAAGGGTACATTCCTAGGGGGGAATGTCAACCATTCCCACACTCACAGTTTTTGATTTTCTCTACATCTCACCAAATATATTTTGTCTTTATTTCTTTTCTTATTCATTTGATTTCCTTTTGGATTTAGCTTCAACAACCTTTTGTTGTTCTTCATATTTTGTTTTTTTATTTACACGTGCTTTTGCTACTAGTATCAGGCTCTCCTCTTCGACCTTTTTCTTATTTAGTGCATCTTGATGATATTTTGCTTTATTTTCTGTCTTTTTCTTCCTCTCATCAACAAGATTCTTCAATTATTCCTCTTTTTTCTTCTTCTCGTCCACCTTGGAACTCTTCTTGGGTTCATATTTCACCTTTCATTTGATGTCATCTTGACTCTTTTTCTTTTCCTTTTCTTTCTCTGATTGTATTCTCTGAAATTCCTCTTCCACTATCATTTCCTTCAGGTGTATCTCCTCTACTTTTATTTTTTCCTCTTATTCCTTCACCTCTAGCTTTTGTTGTTCCTTTTCTAGAAGAAATTGGAACTATTCCTGAGTTATTTTTCTCTTTTCTTCTTCTTCCATTAACAACTTTTCCCTGGACACATCATCTGGAAACCTTTGTATTACTTATTCAAATAATAAGACCCCCTTGAAGGTATTCTCATCATAGTTCACTACATGGATTTCATGGTGAGTGAGGCGTACAAATTTGACATGATTGAGTGCAATTGTTTTGGGGTCATGTCCTCTAGGTTCTCCAGTACACAAAAATATATCTTGTGTTAAGCCCTAATATTGGCTCATTACCCCTTAATTGGGGCATATTAGATTAATACTATTATTTTATTTATGACGGCTTTAGGCCATTAGTTGTAATTATACCTCCTAGTCTCCTATATATACCAAGGAGACATTTTCATTTTGAATCATCTTGTACTTGAACATTTAAGTGGGGTAAAAGGAGGTTTCCCCCTAGAAGAGGCTTATTATCTGAAA
>ML822011.1:0-13689 GCA_009831015.1 Picea engelmannii | reverse complement strand
GTAAAGTTTTCACGACTGTAAGCATGAAAACTTCTCTTTTCGAAGTCACATTTTGATCATTATCTGAACTGTCAATATCTTTTGTGTCATTATGCCTATTGCGCTTACCTTTTTATTGATCATTACACGATTGGCAATATCCTTTGATCGGTTCTCATACTTCAATTGATTATATAACTTGGTTTTGTTGAAGACATTTATCCTTTGGATTTGCATTTTATGACTTGCCTAATCATTGATTCTATAAAATTCATACGGGTTATGATTTATTTTTGTTTTTATATATATGATATGATCCTTATGATAATCTTTTCATAAATTTTGGCTTGTCGACTATACGAATACCTTTTGGCACCTTGATTGAACTTTTGATTATATGATTTTAATACATTGGCGCATATTTGATATTGGGTTTTGATTTATATGCCGGATTTGTAAACGTTATGGTATAACACTTGCGCCCATTGGTATGCACATTGCATTTTATTGGTTGAACTATTATTATGGAGTGAACAACTATGAAATTTGGCGGTTGTACTTGGATAATGAATATTTTTCATGGTAGACTACACCACCTTCACATGCTTGCATTAATGCTTACCCCTTTTGCTCGTTCATTGTTGTTGGTTCGGGTAGCTCTGTTACTGTGTGTGGTGGTGAATTCGAATCCTTCCCTTACCATGTGTTTGGCTCCATGGCACCAGTCGTGCGAGTTGAACCCAATGGCAGTCAATCCCTGTTGATGTTTGATAATTCCCACCAAGATTTGGTAGACAGTGGGTGGCTTACCTTCGTGAAACGTTTTGAGGGTTTTAACCTGTGCATAGCTCGACAGTTTTCCATGACCTTTGATGGCTGTCAAGCCAAGGTCGAAGATGTATAGTTAGAGATTGATGAGCAGTTTATCATCTCAGCCACAGGGTTACCTACCTCTAGGCAGCATTGGTTTAAGAATTGCAAGGTCGAGGAAGTGTTGTGGACATTGTTGTTTCAATCGCGCAAAATCACCTCCTATGATAGAGGTATGCCAGTGACCATGCTTAAACAACGATGGCACAATTTGTTAATGATAATCAAGCAGTTTGTGACCTGCGAAGGTCGATACGGGTTTGTGTTCCTCTACCACCTGCATCTCCTTATGGTTTTTATAGGATATCCTCTAAACATGCCATTCTATTTTCATTGGAGCCTATATAAAATGTCCAAAAAGTATAAAAGGCACAAGGTTGATAATAGCCTGTTTCATCATGGTCTTATTAAGCTCATCGTTGTTTATCAGTTGAGTTTGCTTGGTGATACTCGGAAGGCCTTCATCGCCCGTAATGGCTTTGAATACACCGACCCTATACAGGTTGATAAACCTGTGGTAACTGAGACTAAGACTGAACCGCCTTTACCCTTGCACCTCCTACTTCCTAAACCCTCAGCCGACCCTCTTGTTGACTTAACCGACACTGTAGCTAAGAGTGCAGAAGCCATTGCAAAGCCTATGAGAAAAAATCTCAAGGAAAACCTTGCTACAAATGCCAAATGGAAAAATAATGCACGTTTGATTTCACGGATGGCAAGGAACAAGCCAAAACCCCTTGTTGAGCCAAACCCTATCATTTTGAGTGAGGACTCCGATTCAGAAGTGGAGCATTTCTTGGCTAGAGAATACCCCTATTCGCAAGGTTTGTGTGCCGAACCCTCATATGATTTTGTATCAAACCTACCCCCCTGCCTAAAGGATGACCCTAACTACCCATGCATTAAGTTTCCTTGTGAAACCCTTGGTCATTTGCCCAAACCCTCTCCTGCTCCGTCTAAACCCACACAGTCACCCTGTGACTAATGCAATTCATGGTTAGAGCGATATTATCTTGATGTTCTGATTAACCAATCAAGGATTCAATCTTTGGAAGACCAGATTGCACTGTTAACCAGTCAAAAGGCCAAGCTCCAAGCGACAGATAAAAAGCAAAAGATGACTGGCTCCATCCTGTTTAAAAACATGGAATCAACCATGGCTGTTGTAAATTCCAAGTTAGTATAATTGAGCAGCCTCGTCGCTACACAGGTATGTTTTGATATCATTTGTTTTTGTAAATAATCTAGGTTTATATAATGAGTTGAATTCAGTTGTAAACAGTTATGTTCACACTTTGAATGGCTCTGTTATATTGCATGCATTCTATATATCTCTTTTCTTTGAATAGAAACAAATTTCGATTCGATATATGATCTGGTTTTTCCCAGTTTAGAAATTAATAGATTTTGATTAGATTTGAGTGATCTTTGCTTGAATTTGATTGATTGTCTTGCCTCGTTAAGGTGACAAAATTAATAGTTTGCCTTCAAATGAGTTGATTTGTATTTGATTTGAAAAGGAAATTTTTCACATTCATTTTAGAACATAATCACATTCAGATTTGGTTCTATTATGATCCATATACTATGGTTGGTAAACGGTTTGATCGAGTTTGATTGTAACGATTTTGCTCAGATTTGATTTCATTATCATTGGTATGCTATGACTGGTAAATGTTTTCGGGAAGATATTTGTTACGATGTTGTGTTGTATGATGTTTTGTCTCTTTGATGAAAACATTACGCTCAAATGACATTCGTGCCCGAATTGGAAATGAATCTAAATCATAACAGTTATGTGAAAATATGAGCTAATCGATTCGCTTTTGTTCTAATTTGGTAAGTTTCTCCTATGAGTCGAGTTCAGGTTAGAATTGATGCTCTGTATTTTAAATTTGTCAAATGAATCGATCAAACCCTTATATGATTCGTTAGATTGAAACGATTGTGATCAAAATTAATAGATCCCGTTTGCTTACTGTACAATGACCAACAATCGAAATCTATAACAAACCCTGTTTGAATAATCCTGTTACGATTTTGTTAATGATTCAATTATCGTTTGGATTCGTTCACAATCTAAATCGCTTGCTATACAGTTATTATGATAATCATGTTTGATTCACAAGTGTAACGATGTGTTTGCGATTTGTTCTATTTTCAATTGAATATCAAAATGATCTCATAACATATCTATTCGATTTGTTGGAAAACGATTACGATTCAGTTTCATATGATTTCATTTACTCGATTTATGACTATAATTGAAACAGAGTATTGCTATCTCTGTACTCGGTTAATGATATGGATCCTGTTTGAGTTCATAATAGAATATCGATTTCAATTCATGATTCATTTTCAAATGATTGTTGGATGTAAATTGAATGGAATTTCTTAAAAGATTTGATTTAATTATGATTTTGTATCTTATATTAGACTAGCTACAGAATCAGATGATTCTGTAGCTAAGTCTATAGAATTAGATTTTTATTGTTTTATTAATAAAATATCTCTCTAACTTGTTTATTTCTGACCCGTTTCAGGTGAATTCGAAATTGCATGGGATTTGATGGACAATTTAGAGGATATTTAGATGCTTTAGTTTCGTTTTAGTTTCTTAGTTTAGTTGATCTTGGGAATATCTTCCCAAATTATGTAAACAGTTTGATAACTTCCATAGGGAGGTTTTACCCTATGGAAAAACTTATAAATACTCATTATTTTTGTAATAACACCATCCTCATTCGTGGGAGAACAAGGATATGGAATTTTAATACAGACTGGGACATAATTTGATGTTCTACTACAGCTTTAGCTTTTCATAATATCAATATTTTGTTTCATGTTCTTATGTATCAATTTGCATTTGGTTAATGACTACTTTATCTATCTTAGTCTTTTGCAAATGATATAATTTAATCAATATATTCCATATCTGATTTCTTCCAGTGTATAAAAAACATAGCAATTACTTGATTTAGTTTGTGAATGACATATTTCTCTTCTTCATAAGTTGAATTATTAAGTATAAGTTTTTGCATAACAGGTTTCCCTTATTGCAAAGATTTATAAATCATATAATTGTTATGATTTTTTATGTCTTGTTTGTCCTATAAACAAACTCAAAGAGCATTGCAGCTATCGTTTATGAGAAGCGTTTGGATTACCCGGTGCGAGTTTCCTTCCTCCGACCATCTTCGAAGTCATCATACACGGGACAAATTTGGAGCATTTCCAGGTCAGTTTGTCATTTGTTTGTTTAGTATATTTATTAGTAGTTTAGTTTAGATATAAGTTTAGTTAGATATATGTGTAGAATTAGTATATTAGATTGTTTAATTTCAGTAAGTTTTATTTATTATTCATAAAATCATAAAATCAACAAAAATATCTTTCTCTGTCTTAGGGCAGAAAACAAATGAGTTTTCCAGGTTTTATTTAAATCTGTATTTTGTAGATATTGTATATTCTATGAATAAGTAGTTTGTATATATAGAAATAGTAGATTAGTTAGTTCGTTTAATAGTTAGTTTTAATTAGATTAGTTAGATTAGTTCGTTTTATTTATTAGTTATTATTAGTTCATTTTAGTTATTGTTAGTTAGTTTAGTTAGTTTTATTTAGTTTTAGTTAGTTTAGTTATACTGAGATTAGTTAGTTTAGATTAGTTTTATCTTTGGTTTTCCTAGGATCTTAGATCGGCTAACGGAGCCGCTAAACCCGTCAGGGTGGTTCATTCCAAACGGCTTGGGTTATTAGACAACCCCGGACCGGTTCCACTCTCTCAGTTGATGGACGGTCGATTTCGCCCGTCAACACGACCAAAGGAGGAAAACATGAAGACAAGAGAGAGACACACAAGAGAGGAGGTGAAGAACACCCATAGAAGAGCAAGAGATAACAAAGAGAAGAGGTTCAGAGGTGTTGATTGAGGAAAAATAAGGAAAATGAAGATCTTTATGGAGGAAAACATGAAGCTTGTATGAGTTTTTGATGATCACCCTGAATAGAGCAAACCTGTATCCCAAACTGGAGCTTTAATGGTCCACAACTTGGTGCTTACAAAAAAAAAATGAAACTAGTAAGGGGATTTCATTGAGGGTCTATTTATAAGAGAAGGGACTCTCTTGTGCAGAGGAAATTCAATTTAGAAACCACCTGATAAGCCTGTGGAGACCCAAAAATCAGTGGGAGGTGGCAACTTTTGTTGTGTCAAAGGAGGAAGGAGAGCAACCTTCCTGGATCATCGTAAAATTGTAATCCTGATGAGTCAGTTTCCATGGTTGGTATCATGGCTTGGCATGGGGGTGGAATGTTGTAGGAAGTTACTCTATGACAAGACCTAAGGTTGGGAGGAAAGACATCCTTTCTCAGTTAGTTGGATTTGGAATTTTCCTTACCAGATAAGTCTTTATATTTACTAGAACTTCTTATGACTAATATATTTGTATGCATGTGTAAACGTATGAATATAAAAGGAAAATCAGTTGTTTATAGTCTATAGTTTGAATGCACGAAAACATAGGAAATGTTAGAATGTTTGTTATTGAGCGGATGATCATGAAAATTAATAAGTATGGACTGTAAATACTTGAGAATTTCATATTCTTGTATGGAGAGCCTGCAAATCATGCAATATTTCCATTTTAAGTTTTAATAACTTGTAATGGCCTTAGAGTGGTTTCAAACCCTTGAAAATTAGGATTGAATTCCTAAAGAACTCAAGAAATGGTTAAGTCCCCAAATAGGTGGTTATATCACTGTGAAATATTGTATTAACCCAGGAGAGATTGAAACTGTTGATCAGGTTAGATTATAGAGGAGAGATTTGAACTAGTGGACATGGTGGAATATTTGAAGTGGAACATTTGGAGGGAACCCTCGATCGTCATAGAAAGAGCTTCAAAGGAGAGACTCCTAAGTTGAGTATGAACCATAGATATGGAAGTGGGAAAGTTTAACCCGAGTCGTTAATCATCGAGGGGGAGGGGAACTTAGACAGTTACGATGGAAGAGTGAGACGATGTTGACCAGAATTGCCAACATTAATATGTGTGTCAATAATCGATTGGTTGATAGGATGAGTGTGGGTCTAGATATATTGGAGCTGACCATTTTAGGAGTTGACTCTAGAGACTTCGAAGTAAAACTCAGAAGTTTTTGGAGTACTCCTCTGAAGAGTTCGAAGTATGAATCCGATGGAAGACATATCTAGACCATTTATCATCATGAGAATGGTGATATGATCATAGTCACCGATTGATCACAGAGACCTAACAATATTCTTTGCGAGTGGTGATGAGGGAAATGATTTCATCCCAACCATTGTGCTTGGGACACATATAAAAATCTGTAAGATCGAAAAAAATACCCTGTGATGATGTTTATACCCAAACTACCCCATGTCACATTATTTTGGTCACCCCCATGATCACCGATGATATTTGTATTACTTACTCCTTTGTTCCCTGAAGCTACTGAAGAAATAATACTTTCTCCCTAGGAAATATAATCATCTTTCCTTTACTAAAAACCCTACCAAAGAAGATTGTGACACCTTACCAGATTTTAAGGGTGTGACAATCCTTGATCGTTGCATGTTGCACCATAGTGGACTGCAGCATCGTCTCAGACTACTTGTGTTTAGGGTGCGACGATGCTCAAGAAAAGGAAAAAAATGAAATTCTCGAAGGTTCTAGAATGGAATCTTCGAAAGGATGAGGTGGCCTTCGATCAATTTGGATCTCACTCACTTCTCTGATTTAGTGGGATTATCATAATCTCTTCATCCATCCCTCTTCACTCTATATAAAGAGGGATCTCTCATGGGAAAAGCTAGGTTGGCTTATGCATGAATAATTCTTCTGAAGATTGTACTTGTGATAGATTTGCTTTATCTTTCCAAGTTAGGTTGTGAATCATATTCATCAAAAGCATTGGAGAAAAAATGTGCGTGTTGAAGAAAAGGGCCATTGGAAAGGATCTTGCAACATCAAGGTATATGTTGTATTATCCACTTTCATCAATATAATGTAGTGATACATTTCTTCCCTATAAAAGTGTCTCTATTTTTATTGCAAGACTCCTTGAACTTATGCATAACTTTCATTGTAATATATATGTCATTGCTCCCTCTGTTTGTTGGTTTTTCCTTCTTAACAGGCTCAACATCCCACAAAAAGATGGAGCAAGGACAACACTAGAGAGGATCAAATGAAGTTTAAACGGTATGCCATTTATCTCTCATTAAAATAGTTTACATTACAATGAAATCTAAGGATAAACTTGTATTTTGCTATGTTTTGTTCTAATTTATTGTTGAAGTTAGGGAGATTAGTTTGTGTCAAAACTTACCTATTTTTCTGATCACAAAATTGGCGAACATGTAGATCAACATAAGATCTCTTTTATTTACCCTTGGGGTACCTTCACGTACCGTAAACTCCCTTTCAGTCTCAAGAATGTTGGTGCGACTTTTCAAAATGCTATGTATTATGCCTTTCATGATATTAAGAATATTGTACAAACTTAACTTGATGATTTACCGATGCATTCCATGCGTTGTAAAGATCACCCAACACACTTAGGAGCCATTTTCCTCCGATGTCGATATTACCGCATATGATTAAATCCACATAAATCTGTTTTTTGTGTGGAGTCTAGAAGACTTCTAGGATTTATTGTTTCCACGCATGGGATTAGGGTGGATCTTTTGAAGGTTGAATCCATTTTCAATTTTCGTCCTCCTTCTACCTTACGCCAACTCCAAAGTTTGCAAGGGAAGGAAAACTTTCTATGACGATTCATTCCCAATTATGCCGAACTAACAAAAAGTTTCACTTGAATTCTTAAGAAGGGTCATGATTTTGTGTGGGACGACACTGCCAACACAGCCTTTGATGCTTTGAAACTTGCATTATCCCGCACACTATTATTATTTTCCCCCAATTATAGTTGATATTATTTATTATACTTGGCTTCTTTTGGCTGCTTCGGATCATAACATTGCCATGGTTCTAGTCCAAGAGGATGATTCACACGATGAACATGTCATTTACTATTTAAGTCGAAGTCTTACGAACACCGAAATCAAATACATGCATTTGAAGAAATTTTCCTTGGCAGCTGCTCAAGATGTCCAATGTTTTCATCACTATATGTTATTTTGCAAAACCACGGTTATTTATGATTGCAACCCTATGCAACATATTCTTACACAACAATTTCCAGGGGGAAAATACTACAAATGGATTGTGATTCTCTAGGAGTTTTATTTGGAGTTTGAGAGAGCCAAGTCAAATAAATATTTGGTCTTTGCTGAGTTGATATGTGACCTTCCCTCCGCTGAAACAAAAAATGTGGAGGAAGATTATTTCCCTGATGAATCTCTCTTTTTTATTAGTTCTGACGATATTTGGTATGGAGACATTATCGTTTATCTCCAAACCAAAAATTTATGGCTTGATATATTTCGTGTATATCGTCATCGTATTAGGTACCAAGCCCATCAATATATTATTATTGGTGATACCCTTTACCATCGTGGTATTGACTCCATGTTTCGATGATGTCTGACATATGATGAGGTTGAGAAAGCACTAAATGACTGTCATTTTGGAGCATGTGGTAGTCATATGTCTAGGTATGACACTGCCCAAAAGATCCTATGAGATGGTTACTTCTGGCCTTTTCTTTTCAAAGATTCCATTCTCACAGTTCAAAAATGCCATGCTTTTCAAACCTATAATAATAAGATTTGATCTCATCTTGCTCCTCTCTATCTTGTAGTTTCGATTGGTCCATTTGCTAAATTGGGCATTGAATTCATGACATGTAACCCTCACTTGGCTGGGGGCCATGGATACATCATTGTAGTTGTGGATTATTTCACTAAATGGGTTGAGGAGATGGCTACATTTGATAACACTAGGAAAACTGCAACATTGTTCATATTCAATCATATCGTCACTAGGTTTGGTGTCCCTCAAACCATCGTCACAGACCATGACACCCATTTTGGAAATTTTATGATGTTTGATCTTATCGATAAGTTGGGTTTACGACATGAAAACTCAACCCCTTATTATCCACAGGCCAATGGCCAATTTGAATAAATCAACAAAGTTTTAACTACTATGCTTCGATGGATGGTAGGGATTCATGATCCAAGTTGGCACACAATGCTTTTTTAGGCATTATGGGCCTATAAAATGTTAGTTAAATATGCTATGGGGTTCACTCCTTTCCAATTAGTGCATGGTATCAAAGTCATTTTTTCGATTGAATGTGAAATCCTGTCTCTGAATCTAGTTGTCGAATTTCTCCCCAACATCACAGCCGAAGAAGAACGTATCTTGTATTTAATGCAATTAGACAAGACTCACTCATGATGTTGCGTTAGTAATAGAAACCTCAAATAAACGCGTTAAGGCTCAATATGACAAACATGTTAAACCTTGTGTTTTTTCTGAAGGCGATTTGGTTCTTATGTATGACCAAGATCGTGATTTGTTGGGGGTAGGTAAATTCGATCCCATGTGGCATGTCCCTTATATCGTTAAATGAGTATTAGAGAAAGGGGATTATGATCTGATTGATTACGATGGAATTCCTTTGGTTGAACCTAGAAATGTGATTTACCAAACGAAGTACTATGCTTAAAGTGTTTCTTCATAAGTGCTTTGTACTTTAATGTATCATACTCTAGTGTGTTTTTTCTCGTTTCTTTTTCTACCCTCAAACTTATTACCTTGCCTTGTGCTTGGTTTCCAGATGTTAGTGTTCTCACTACCCCATATGGGCTTTGCTGATAGTGCTAGTTGCAGTACTCAAAATCTAGCATCTGTTGCATGGGAAATCCATGCACCTACGAACGAGTTGATCAGTCTGTTAGCACTCTGTAATTTGCCTAAGGCTGCTGAGGCAATCACAGAGGTAAGATCGAACCACTTCGAGTCTTGGATCTAGCCCTCCAAGACTCAAAGACAGATCTCTCTTTTAGATTTAACTTGGTTTGTAAGGATGAATGTTAGGCTAGCTATAAAAGTATAGGGTTTTGATTTTTAAATGGTTAGTTTGGGACAGCAAGGAGGGCCATTGGGAAAATGGGGTTTGTGTTTAAAAATGTGATTCACATCTCATATCTGGACAAAGATTTTACATAGGGCAAGGTAGCAAAAATATTGGATTGAAATAAGTCTTGATGATGTCGATTTGAGGAAGAAATAGGGGAGGAAAAAACCAGGCAAAGGAGAAGCTAAGAATTCCTAAACTATCTTTTTAGAGGATAGACATAAAGATTATCACAAGCTCAGAGGCAGAGTATCTGCTGATAAATTCTTATTCTATTACTTTCCTTATGATAATAAGAAATTGAAAATAAATGTCGTGTTCACAGGAAAAATTAACAAAGAAAGAAACTCCACCAACACATCTGCATAAGAATCCTGTAAAAAAAAACATGTTCATCACTGATTGATCATTTATAATTACAGAAAATGTTCTGGCTAAGCACAACCTATAGTCCAACACAATAAAAACCTCTCACAGGTCTAGCCATATGGAATAACACTCCATAGGTCAAAACCTCTCTCACTCAACCCCAGTCGAACCCCTTGTTAGTCTTTTACATGTGTATATAAAGGTAGAATGCTATCAATCCTCAAACCATTCAAACTCTAGCTCTGTTTCTCAAAATAGAAAAACAGCTACCATATCATATGACATCTGTAGGCTATCTCCTATAACAAACAAGACAACAAATCCTAGGAAAATCGATTTGGTAACTGTTATTTGGACATCTAGAGTTTGTTAAGGTTCGCTGGCAAATGGACTCTTACAGCATCACAATGAACAAATGCAGCAATAGTCGAATGCCTTGAGGTCATTTGAGGTATGATTCCAGCTGGAGGATCAGTGCTCTAACCACTGCCTATAAAATAGGAAACCTCTGCCACCTCCCTGTGTGTTCTAACCGCTGCCTGGAAAATAGGAAACCTCTGCCACCTGTTATCTAACTGCCAGGTTTTCATTGTAGATGAACTCCCTGTTTTCCATATGGTTCGATCTGTGCCTGAAAACTGGGACATTTTGCCACCTCTGAACCAAAATAGTATGCAGCCAATGCCTTGGAAAGCTCTGACTTGTTGTAGGACCCGGGAAAATGAAACTAGCAATTAGCTTGTTTGGATTCTTCAAACCAACTCTTGCATGGCGAATAGCTCAACTTATGGCTTTAACTGCCTCATATTGCCCGATGATGCATTGGTAGAGTGTTTCCTCCATTTTCAAAAGCTTGTTAGACTCATCAGTTGACACCTTTTCAACTGGAATGCCTGTTCATGCACATACGATTTGTTGAATATCTACCTCAGTTACTAATGGACCTGCGTCTCCTGCTTCACTCTCAGCCTTTGATTTCTCTTTTCCTTTCTCTATTAAAGATAAAATTTGTGCCTTAAGTTCCATCTCACGATCACGTAGCTCTCCATCCTTTTCAAAGTCCTGGCTTCAAATAGATTCATTATTTTCTTTTGTAATCTGTCTGAGTTCTTTGTCAAGTTCTCTGGCTTACTTCAGCCACATGAAAAGAAGGCAGTAAATCCACGGCGAGACTGACATTGAAAATAAGGATCTTGAAGGCCTGCCTAAAACCAAGCATCCATGAGATTTGACATAACCTAATGAACCAGTTCAAATATCGCAAACCTCACGGGTGCTTATTTTCTTTATGAAAGTATTAAGGTGACATACGATCGGTTGACATGAAAATATCAGATTCAGATTCTTCCTGTCCTGAACACACAGGATTTGCAATCTCAGGAAGAGCTACACCTGAATTATTTGACTCAAAAAGAGAGTTTAAAGATGGTCTCCTCGGTGATACACTCCTTTTTAAGTCCACAATAGATGAATGTAATCCCTTCATAGAATCAAAGTTCTTGTATGTATAGCCAAAAAAATTCAAATCCTCTACTGTCAACATCTTCCGCCATGGTCCTGATCCTGTTCTCGTCTGAGATGGAGGTTCAACTTCATCAAACTTTTCAAAGTTTTGTGTGTCAAGTTCCCCATTGACTGCTGGTTTATATGCTGCCTCAAATTCGTACAGCTTATCCTATACAATGCTTTTAAACCATGGATGTGGCTTTATCTCATTAGCACCTCTAGAACCAAGCCTGTGTTCAACATCACATAATAATCTATGAATAAGATCCTTAGCCTCCAGTGACAACCTAGCCTCCTCAGGGAATTTCAAGTGGTGCCTCCAATGAAAAATCTTCTTGCAAGTTGTCAATGGATCCTCTGAATAAAATGGTGGGTAGCCAACAAGCATCTCATACATTATTGCTCCAAGTGACCACCAGTCGCATTCTATGCCATATCCTTTCTTAAGAAAGACTTCAGAGGCAATATAATCTGGTGTGCCAACTGTAGAATATGCTAGCATCCTCCTATTTCGATACCAATGTTGAATTCGTTCACGCTGACTTTTCTATGGGCCCCCAATCTTAGAATCTCGAGAACATCCATCTATGTCCATTGACTCCCTTAAATTCTCATCATTTATAGGCTCATTTTCATGAAGAGTCGATAGGGTTGTACATTCAAGAGGCTTGCAAAGAACAAAATATGAGAGCTTCATATGACCATTTTTGTCTAAAACAAGGTTATCTGGCTTGATATCCCATGGAAACAGAACTTTTCAAGTAATGACTAGTATTTGAGGAAGAGGGAAACTTCTTTATTTCTCATTGATCGGAACAGTCTGCGGTCTATTTAAGCATGGTTAGTGACTAGACAGACTTCCAAGTTACATCCGTAGTGAACATTGACAACAACTACTCAAATCAGACGAAACGTGATCTCCATTACAGATGGTGCATCATGATCTGAACCTACAAACATTAACAGTCCACGCAATGGCCATTACTTGACACATAACCCCTAGTCAACACTTGGGTGCACAGGGTAACTCTATGTGTTTTTTATTTATTTATTTATTTTTAATGTTTTGGGAATGAATCCCACATTCATGAGAAGAAAATACAATTGAGTATTGATATATTCCAATAGCTGCCAAGTATTTTGATGAAGTGATCCCAAGGTGGGCTTTGGAGTTTGGTGTTGGCGCTAGCTTGTGTGCTGATTATTCAGGGGGTGGCCCTAGTGTTGTAGGAAAATCTGCCTACGGACAAGTAGATCGACCTCTAAGGCTTGACCTTAACCCTAGACAGAAAAGTGCTTATCATGGACACTGATTTCTTTCGAATCTATCTAAGCCTAATGCATGAGAAGGAAGAGTAACAGAAGTACCTTTTAACCGACGTTTGTCCCTGCACGCTCCGAGTTGCGCTCCAATCTTTTGATTCTCGTTGATAGCTGTGGACAAATGAAGATACAACCACTTCCTACTCTATTGACATCAGCTTGAAAACAGATCTATCACTGAATGATAAGTTCATGTAGCATCGAACACAAACTAGAAAGAAACAGGCCAAGCATGTCATATTAATGAGAATAACGACAGCAGTACTTACAATCGTAGATGCGAATGCGACAGCTTCGTCAGATCCTCTTCGTCTAACCCTTACTTGAAAGATCCACAACCTGGATGGCAGCAGCTGCACTGATGATTCTTCTCTAGCTGACTGCAGATTTCCTCCAAGATCATAAGTTTCACACACACATTTCTTCTTGCTCTCTTCACCATTAGAGCTTGCTTATATAGGTTGGGAAGGGGTTAACCACTCAAGTTATGTTTAGAACCAGTTAGAAACCTCTTCCTTGGTTTGAGAGATCTTTTGACAAAACCAAGAATTCGAGCTTAACAGCCTCCCA